>CAUYQV010088800.1:0-18180 GCA_963574575.1 Galagoides demidoff
GTTAGGTATTATAAGTGAGCCAGAGGTAATGTGAACTATGCTGGCAGATGTGTATGCTATATGCAAATACTCCACCATTTTATATGAGGGACTTGAGTGCCCTTAGGTTTTGATATCCAAAGGGGGTTCTGGAACCAAACCCCTGCAGATACCACAGGAAGCAAGGTCCAGATGCCACTGGTGTAGAGTGGGCACACAGTCACTTCCTGATCCTTGGTCAAGGAAATGTCAGCATCAAAAGAAACATCTAGAGAACCTGATCCTATTACGAGAGCTGACCTCTAATCATAAATGATTTAGGGACATAATTCCCGATCTACACTCTAGGGCAAAGGAGGAAAATCCAGAAATTCCCTTCTGTTGCTCTGAGATCACTCACAACCTTTCCGTAAAAAATAATTTTTGGGTCAGTCCATTTAGGCAACTATGATACAATGTCATAGAGTGAAAACATCGGAAAGTTGTTGTTTACAGTTCTAGAGGTGGGGGGGCGGGGGGCTGAATCCCAATCAGGAGGGCTCCGCCTTCAGATCTAATCACCTCTCCAAGGCCCCACCTCCTAACACCCCTCTCATGGGGCAGGGGGAAGGATTTCAACAGATGGGTGTTAACACTCAGTCCACAGCGATGCTCTTTCTCTTTTGCCTCGTTAACAGTTAGATTTTGTCACTTTGATTGCACATTTTTTTCATACTTGAAACATCCCTGGTGTTTATAATAACCACCTCCAGCCTGCCACATGGTTCTAATCACACACACACACACACACACACACACACGATTCCATTTTTCATCAAGGCATCCTCCAGAAAGAAATTACTCTCTGACTAGTCAGAGAAAGGTCCAGAGATGATTATGAACATCGGGAGAGGTGATGAATAATGTGAAGACATTCAGTGTTCCCGGTTACTTTCCTCCCACGCTCATTTGTGTGCAATGTGACTATTCATTCTGCACCCAAACTGCATAATAGAAATTAATTTCGACGTGCCGTTAGGTTTGATCAGCAGTAGAGGTTGCTGTGATTAGCAAAGCTTAACCTCAAGCGTTCACCTAAAAGTAAAATTATTTTCTCAGTTTTAGACAAAGTACTTGCTATACTGACTTGCGTGACGCACACCCCCTTTCTCTGTCTTCTCTTTTACAGTCTATAAAATATAGCACCTTTTCCTTCTTCATGTTTTATAACTAAGGAAAGATAGAAGGCGTTTTAAAGGAATGACAGACACAAATGATTCAGGTAATTCGGCCAATACTTCCAGTAAGTCACACAGTATCAATATGTAGTTTCTAATGGGGGCCACCAGTGAAGCCCATGTTAAATCATTTTTAAATCAAGTCACAAGGTGAGAGAATTTTATCTCCCTTCACCTTTTTTTTTGGGGGGGGGAGCATATTAAAAATCTCATCTAGATTAAGCTATGTTATGTATGTAAAAATCAATACAATATCATCATAAGGCCCAAAAATAGGCTCAAAATTCTTACTTTACATTCCTTCACTGCATTTTTTTCTTTATCCATTTTTGTTCATTCAATATTTATTGACTGACTACTATTTTCCAGAAGGTATGTTAAGCATCACAGGCTCTCACTGTACATATGTGCCTGGTGACGAGATAGTTTATTACCTGGAATATGTGGTTGTTTCAAATTTTCTGTTGACTTTGATTCTATTTACCCAGATAGTAATGAATTGGTTGTAGTGACAATTATGGTCAGTAGAAGTCAGGAAGCCTTTTGTTTCCCCATATATATCTTTCTTAATTTTTGATGGGCCATGTCTTAATAACTTATTCCTAGCATGTGACTCAGAGCCCCAGTACCTGTACAAAACAGGCCCAAATCAGAATTAGTTAAAATATAAATGGTGATTAGCTGGGTATGGTAGCTCACACCTAGAATTCTAGCACTCTGAGAGGCCGAGGCAGGTGGATCTCCTGTGCTCAGGACCAGCCTAAGCACGAGAGACTCCATCTCTACTAAAAATAGAAAAACTAGCTGTACACTGTGGTAGGAACCTATAGCCCCAACCACTTGGAAGGCTGTGGAAAGAGGAACTCTTAAGCCCAAGAGTTTTGAGTTTGCTATGAGCTATGACACCACGGCATTCTAGCTAGGGCAACAGAGTGGGACTTTGTCTCAAAAAAAAAAAAAAAAGGAAGAAAAGAAAAGAAGTATATATATATACACACACACACATATATATATACACATTTTGTATATATATATATATATTTATGTATATATGTATATATGTGTGTGTATGTACACACACACTACATAAAATGATCATAATGCTAAATGACAAATGGCCTTTCCATCACAGTGTGACCTAGGGGAAGTGACTTCACTTGATGTTTTCTTCATTTATAAATGATCAAGATGGACAAGGCCCACCAGTTGAGTAAAGACTGGAGTTATTATACCGATATGAAAATCCACATACACTCTAAAATCATTTGGATCATACAATGAAGAGAGCTAATGAAATGGCTACCACTTATTTAAGAATATAAAAAAAACACAGGACAAAAAAAATTACATTTGGTGGCAGGGCGCGGTGGCTCATGCCTGTAATCCCAGCACACAAAGAGGTTGAGGAGGGTGGATCACCTGAGCTCAGGAGTTCCAGACCAGCCAGAGCAAGAGTGAGACCCCATCTCTATAAACAATAGCTGGGTATTGTGGTAGGCACCAGTAGACCCAGCTACTCTGAATACTGAGGCAAGAGGATCGCTTGAGCCCAAGAGTTTGAGGTTGCTGTGAACTAGGATGCTACAGCACTCAACCCAAAGCTACCATGGCACTCAACCCAGAGTTACAGAAAGAGACCCTGTCTCCAAAAAAAAAAAAAAAAAATTACACTTAATCCATTTGTAGAGATGTATGTTTTCACTCTATGTTAACTTGAAGAAACATTAGAGAAGAAATATCTGTATAGTAAAGATATTAAAATTGAATTATTTCAGTCTCTGTTTTGCCTGAAGACCCAAGTCCTGACCTGTCAGGATTTGAAAACAAGATGAGGAGAAGAAAACAACGTATGACTCTTAGTCTCTCAGCCATATGGAGGGTATATTAGGAAACTGACATTCCCACTGAGGGCTCAAACAGTAGGCTTGGAAATTGAAATAGGTTTTGTCTGAATAAGTCGTGCTATAAACCCCTTTCTATATAGGGAATAGGGAGGATTGAGGAGTTTGCTTCTCACCTTAATCCTGCTGAAAGTGTTTGGAAATCTTGGTACATATCCCCTGGGACCTGGAGACTATATTAGGGTTCTCCACAGAGACAGAACCAATAGGATATAGATATAAATACAGCTATTGAGAAGGGACACACTATTATGGGGGCTGAGAAGCGCCGTGACAGGCCACCTGAAAGCTGGAGACCTGGGGAAGTTGGTAGCCCAGTTCAGTCCATGCCTGAAGGCCTCAGAACCAAGCAACCCAATGGTGTAATTCTCAGGTTAAGGCAGAAGGCATAAGATCCCGGGGCCACTGGTGTAAATCCTAGAATCCCAAGGCTAGAAAAAGCTTGAGTTCCAAAATACAAGGACAGGAAAAGAAGGGCATTCTGGCTTTGAAGGGGAGAGGAAAGAAGAGCAAGACTGTTCTCTTTCCGCCTGGTCCCTGGCTTACTGGGTTGTGGCTGCTCACATATAGGGGAGGTCTTCCCCACTCAGTCCGTTAACTCACATGCCTATCTCCTCTGAAAACACCCCCACAGAAACAATGTGTCACCAACCATCTAGGCGTCCCTCAATCCAGTCATGTTGACACTCAGCCATCACAGACAATGATGTCTGATTTGCACTGTAACAGTGCATAGGAAGAGAGACAGTGGCTGGTAACAGTTCTGATGGTGGCCTGAGGTGAAGGCAGGAATCTGTGCCCCCCCAGAGTATCAGAAGAGAGAAAGCCGCCAGAGACCAGCAGAAGGAAAAGGAAGGGGTGTCACTGGTGTGCAGGAACTGAAGGGCTGAAGAAAGGACTGTGGACACTCACCAGAGGAGAAACACCCAACTCTGTGAAGGACACTGCCGATGAGAAATGTCAAGTGAACAGAGAGGATGGACTTGGAACTCTCTCCAGTGTAGACTCCAGGCTGCAAAGCTCTTGGGTTACACTGAATGAGATGACACCACTGACACACGGTCTTACTAATCCAGTGAGAAGAGCCACCATTTTAGAGTCATTAGAAGAACCAGGAAAATACCAAGTAAAATTCCTCTTCAATTAATATGAAATAATTTAATTACAGAAGGAGAGATCAGTTTCCTGTTGGCATAGACAGGTAGTGCTGTGATTGGAATCCCAACTCCATGGTGCCATGTGGTGATCTCTAAGAATGTTTCCTCTCTCTCTGGCTGTGGATGGAGCCCCCATGACAAACTATGCCCATGGTACATTCACTTGATCACTAAAACTATTTCAGAACATTCTGTGTACTTGCTTCTTATTTATAACCGATGATTGGCCCCACAAACAGGATTCTCATCAGTTCCAATGAGTGACTTAATCAAAAGTGAAAAGAAGCCAATGACGCTAGTACCAAAAGTCAAGAAGAATAAACTTTGAGATAAGCCAAAATCCTGAGAAGAAAGAAAATAAAGAACTGAATGAGAGGGCCATGTATGTTTGATAAAACTATGTCTAATATTTTAACTCTAATTCTGGTGGGGGAGGACCTCCTTACTTAAAAAATACCTATTCAGCACCATATCATGGTATCATATCATGTGTATTATTTAAAAACAGGAAAATACAGGTCCTGGGAAATGTCTTTTGTATCACTATTGAAAATGTTATTATTCATTGAAGATAGACTATTGTACCCTAGTTAAAGCTCTTTCAAGTTATTAAAAAATATTTAGAACATCACCAGTATCAATGGCTATGTTTTTGGTCACCAAAGGCCACTCCTTCCTTAACTTGTTGAAAGCTCCAGGTGATTCTTGCGACAACACAGCATGCTTTGGTCTTCCCGAGTCAGCATAGCCAGCCATAGTCACTCATGCTTTGTAACAAGTGTTAAGTAATTCTGGTTCTCTGCTATGGAGTAAAATGGCAGGAGGATGCTATTTGGACCCCCATGTTCAATGTACTCCATAACTAGATCTGGCCAAGGAGCTATGAGTGAGAGAGATGTGCCACTTCTGCTAGGCATTTAATACATGCATGGGTGTTAGAATACCCTCTTCCTCCTCTCAGAGGCCAGCAGGGCTCCAGGTGCCGGGACCTGGAGGAGCAGTGACCCCCACATGCCTGAGTCAGGCAGGAGATGCAAGTGAGGAAGAAAAGAGATTTGGAAATTATTTGTGGGTTTTGTTCCCCGCCCCCAAGACAGAGTCTCACTTTGTCACCCTTGGTAAAGTGCTGTAGCATCATAGCTCACAGCAGCAACAAACCTTGGAGTTTAAGCTGTCCTCTTATCTCAGCCTCCCAAGTAGCTGGGACTATACAGGTGCCTACCACAATGCCTGGCTATTTTTAGAGACAGGATCTTACTCTTGCTCCGGCTGGTCTCCAACACTGGAGCTTAGGCAATCCACCTGCCTTAGCCTCCTAGAGTGCTAGGATTACAGGCATGAGCAACCACACCTGGCCCCTTTATTCTTTTTAATGTTTAAAATATTATTTTTTAAAATTTCAGATTCATATGAGGGTATAAATGTTTAGGTTACATTGTTTTCATTTTGAAGGTCAAGTTCAAGTTGTAGTTGAGCCCTTCACACAAAGGGCATGCTGAACACCCTCACATTGTGCACAGTAGGTGACATCTCGCCAATCACCCTCTCATCTCTTCCCTCCCCTCTCCCTCCTCTCTTTATACTTATGTTTTTCTTCCATGTGGGCTTGTAGTTTCTTTATGTGTTGAGTTCATTGAGTACATTGAATACTTTTTTTTTCTATTCTTGTGATACTTTATTAAGGAGAATATGTTTCAACCCCATCCAGATAAATACAAAAGATGTACAGTCATCATCTTTCTCATGGCTGAATAGTACTCCATGGTATAGATATGCCACAGCTTGTTAACTCATTCATGGGTTGGTGGGCACGTAGGTTGATTCCACACCTTTGCTATTATGAATTGAGTTGTGATAAACATTCAAGGACAAATATCCCTGTGGTAATTTTTTTTTTTAACCTAGTAATAGAATTGTGGGATCAAATGAAAGGTCCACTTTCAGTTCTTTGCTAATTCTCCATATTTCTTTTTCTCCCTGAATGCACCCAGTCTTGACTGAAGGTTATTTGTTACCATCTGTTAAACTACCCTGATGGATAAAGGAAATCTTTTTTTTTTGCAGTTTTTGGCCAGGGCTGGGTTTGAACCCACCACCTCCGGCATATGGGACCAGCGCACTACTCCTTGGAGCCACAGGCAGCACCCGATAAAGAAAATCTTATTGCCTATCTCCTTATTCATATTTGCTAACCAGATCACTTACTGAATATTCTTGGACTGAAACTTAGGACATATATTTATTAATAAAAAACTATGACTTGTATAATTGGAACATTATAATCAACTTCCCATAAAAAGTCACACAGAATAAACATCAACTGATCATAAATAGTCACTGTGGATTCACACATAAAGCCACAGATGGATTTTGTTCATTTTGCAAGACAGAAACAATAGATACTTGTCAGGATATGACTGAGATTAGCAGATTCAAGCAGAGTGGCATCAGAAGCGTGGATGGCTACAGTCAGGACACAGCATTCACATAGCTGCTGTGAGACCAAAGACACTGCCTTCAAGCTGAGTGTAATTCTGCTCAATCCACATTAAAACTAATAATCACAAAACATCTACAATGAGCACCACGTTATATAAAGAAGTGTTGAACAATTTGGCAAAGAATGAGAGTTATGCAAGTTATACCTAAGAGCTCAGATGATTTTAAAAAAGCAAAGGTTACATTTACAAAAGGCAGAAAAGGGAAATTCATTATGGGGAATATTTTGTGCTGCTCCTTTGGGGAGATCTCCCCATCTGAGGCAGAGCTTTGCCCAGGGTGGAGCAGGCTGTGTCTGGGCAAGGAAGTCTCTGCTTTGGGGGTTCAGCACATTTGCTGGCAGATCTAAACCACACCCTTCAATGGAGCCTCTACAGGTAACAATGGCTATAACTTGATCTTGGCCTTGCTACTTGGCTCTGTTTCTTAACTTGTCTGCACAAGGGATGCAGGACCTGTTGATTAACCTCCTCAGATACAGCAATGGCAAGTTCTAATGGAGAAGCTCAGCCCGTAAGCTGGGTTTGGAGTCAAGAAGAAACTGGGTTGGGAAGTGAGGAGGGTGGGAGACATTCCAGGGTGCGGCACTGCGCCACAAATAAAAGACTAATATTCTCATCTGTATATATTTGAAGCTCTGTGACGTCCTTTCATGTAAATGATAGAAACGAATAATTGCACAGTCAGTGTCAATGTTGTCACAGGCAGCCCGGGACTCCCAGCAACGGAGACAGACACAGGTCCTGCCTTTGTGGCAACATTCTAGTGCAAAAGTTAGACAAGGAACAAATGAGGTGCAGAGGAAGTATGTGCGGATACTGATCATTGCCATGGACAGGGAAGTCTGGGCCAGGAAGATGGTCTATGGGCAGAGTCTTAAGTGCTGGGAGACAAGAAGCCCTGAGGAGAAACAGGGAAAGAAGATTCTGAGGGAAGAGAACGGCAGCTGCACAGACCTCCAGGAAAGACTTGTCAGGTCCTGCAGAGGCCACTATGCCCCAAGGGAAGAGCAGGGTGGGCCCCAGAGAACATGATGCTAATAGGCCAGCGGCACCTGGAGGAGGACCCTAAAGTCCAAGGTCAGGGGGATTTGGAAAGAAAGAAAAGGCCAGTGAGAGCCAAGACAGCACCCAGGGAAGGCAAAGTGATCAGAAGACTCAGGAAAATATATTTGCTTCTGAGTGTAAGGCGTCTTCCAGAATGTCAGGGAAACTGGCCAGAGGCCGTTATAATATTTCTGGTGTGAGATAATTAGAAGCTATCCATGGGCAGTTATCACAGGTGCTAAAATCTGAAAACTCACACTGAGATAAAGTTGGCAGTGCTGAGAGACATATTGGAGGACAAGGGCAAAGAGGAGAGAGATGACAGACAATTCGAGGTCACCGGCCAGCTTTTGCTGTCAGTGACAGCAGAGATAGGACAGGAGGCCATCTAATGAATGGCCGTGCAGAGAGCAGATGCAGTCAGCATTGACAGGAACTCAACAAAACAATATGTGTGTGTTGTCCAAACAGCCATGTTTTTTCTTTCAAAGGAAAAAAGTATCGTGCAGACACAAAAAAAGAAAATAAAAAAGGCCATAAAAGCGATCTATCACAACTTCACTATTCTCAAGCCGCAAAAAAGGCAAATTTCATGCTTAGCAATGAAAAAAAATAAATAAATCCCTTCAGTGAATTGATATTGCACATTTCGATTATATGTCTTCCAAAAATAAAAACGGAAATACGCATAATTTGTGAGGAGGGGAAAAGAAATATTGTATCTTTTTGCCGTTTCTAGGGACCGATGAAAGTCCAAGAGATTCGAGAACATGAAAAAGCTCCAAGAAGGACATGTTCCAACATTCTGTTCCCTTGATGACCTGCACATGACCTGGGCCGCACCGTCAACCAGGAGAGCTAACCCCCCAGAGAGAATCTTCAAAATAAAGTCGCCAAAAAATAAGTATAAAGTACAATTATTTCCTCAATCTCAAAATGAGATTTCCAGTAGCCTTCTCTTTTAAATTAAAAAACAGGGACCAAATACGAAGAAATTGAATTTTACCACTGAGCATTAAGTGTCACGTTGAGCGAGTCTTTGAATCTGATATTTAGATACCATCTTGGTTCTAGAAAAGGACAAAGGGCTCATAGGCTGAGAATCAGAAAATCTTTCGGGTTCTCTCTTCTCTCTAAGCCTCAATTCTCTCTTAGTCCTTTCTATATGACTATGCAAAATTATAGTAATAACTTCCACAGGGATTAGTATTCTTAGCCAGACATCAGTCATAGTCAGTCCTAAAAATGAATTATTTCAAGTGCTAGGCACTATGGCTAGAGTCTGTAATGTTAGAGTGTCTAAATTTAGACACAAATATACGAGAGAAAGAGAGAGAGAAAAGAAAGAGAAGAGGAAGGGAGGGAAGGGGAGGGGAGGGGAAAGGAGAGGAAGAAGAGAAATAAGGAAACAAAGAAAGAGAGACAAAGAAAGAAAGATAGAAATAAGAAGGAAATAAGCAGAAAGAGAAGAAGGCAAGAGAAGGGGGGGAGGGAGGGAAAGGCCTCGTAGAAGGTCACACTCCTTCTTGAGTGGCTCACAACCTTTTAGCACAATCAACCAAGGTGACAACATAAAAACCTGCCTGGAGAGGGGAGGAGGGAGGAGGGTGGGGTCTTGGTGTGTGCCACACCTTCTGGGGGCAAGACACAACTGTAAGAGGGACTTTACCTAACAGATGCAGTCAGTGTAACCTGGTTTCTTGTACCCTCAATGAATCCCCAGCAATACATAAATAAATAAATAAACCCTGCCTATCTTGGCCCATCTCTGAAGGGCCATCGTGATTCTGGAGTTTCCAGCGGCGTCTCTGCCACTGGCCCTGCCTTACCCCTCTGTCTCTCTCTCTCTCCTCACTCCTGTTTCCTTCCCCTCCCTTCCAGATGTCAGTACCAAGGATTTCTCAGTTAGCATTTTATATCCCAAACTCTAACTACTGTCTGCTTCCTGTACTTGCGTGCGTATGTATGCAAGTGTGAGCGTGTGTAGGTATGAATTTTAAAAATCCCAGGGTAAGCCTGTTAAGACTTTCACTTCCAACGGTGTCATTCACACCCCTGTGGCACTGGCAGCTTTTGAAATACAAAGAAAAGATAGTGATTTGTTTGTTGTGACAGTAGGGGACTGTCTATGGTGCACATACCTTGTTCTGTAAACCTATCTTTCTCTTCCTCAATAAACTCTGTTTCATCCTGGCTTCGCTTTGGTGGGGCCAGTCATTCTTCAGCCAAGAGTACACCAAGAACAGATAATAGGGACAAACAACTGCCCCAACTCTGACACCTTGGCTGTAAAGTTTCCACCAAGGGACGGGACAGAACGGAACTGGGCATGTAGCCACGTCACCCTGGAAATGATGAGACAGAATAAAAATCTGGCCATTGATGCTGCCTCTGGCAATTCTTGGCCAAAAGGGAGAAATGTTAAAAAAAAAAAAAAAAGCTGCCAGAATGGAACCTGGAGGCAAGTGCCTCTCTGCCCTGCTGAATGCCTCTTCCACTGGCTTCTCCCTCCTTCTAGAAGCGCTGGTTGGGATCAGCTCCTGAAAAGGCTGATGCTCTGACCTGTGTCAGTGAAGAGGGAGAGCAGTGGAGGAAACCTCTGGAAGCAGGCAAGGGGACCCCTTCACAGACTTCCCTCCAGGGCTCACTGCATGAGCCTTGTTCTGCCCATGTCTACATTACACCTGTTGTATAAAGTAGTTCATTGCTGGTATTGAAATCACTGTCATCTATATTGAAGGACAAACCGGTTTCTAAGGAACAAATACATCTCATCCGTGCAAGCTTGAAAGCAGATCCCCTTGTAAGTAGTCAGCAAATATTGGCCCATGCCATCTGCATTTGCGCTGCCCGCAAGCTAAGAATGTTTTCAGGTTTTCCTGTAGTTGAAAAAAATAAAAAGCGTACTATTTCATGATACATGGAAATTACATGAAATCCAATTTCTCAGTGACCTAAGAAACTTTTATTAGAACACAACCATGCTCGTTCATTTACACACAGTCTTTGGCCGCTTTTTGCAACACAAAGGCAGAGTTGAGAAGTCGGGACAAATACCACCATGGGCTGCAAAACCAAATTTGTTCATTATCTGGCCTTTTGCAGAAAAGCTTTGCTAAACCCGGAGCTGTGTGATTCAGGGTTTCACAGCACAATATCACACATCTGCTTACTGGCCACCACGCAGTTTGGACACACTCACAGAGACAGACTGGCTAGTCTGTAGGTACCTAACTTCTTACAGAACAATAAACCCCTTTCAAAGGAGTACCAATGATTTACAACCCCAGTTTATACTCAGACCTAAGGGCTGTCTTTCTTCACATTCTTTTAGTTCAAAATATTCAAACCTCAGGGCTGTCTTGCTTCATATCTGTTTGGTTCGAAATATTTGCATTAAGTATGGAAATGGAAAAGTAGTATCTGTCAAATTTTAATGTTAAATAGATGACTGAAAGAATCATAAGGCTGCTTCTTTTAATATGCAAGCAATACAGAAATTCTGCCAGAAATGAAAATACCTGTGGCATGAAGGGTGTTTTAGATCTGCCCTTCCCCTGGGGTGGCACCTGTGGCTCAAAGGAGTAGGGCACCGGTCCCATATGCCAGAGGTGGTGGATTCAAACCCAGCCCAGGCCAAAAAAAAAAAAAAAAGGTGCCCCTCCCACCCTAGGATAGAAAACATTTCCCTACATTTTCCATAGCAGTTCCAGGATTTTAATTCAGCCCTGGGAGTCAGCGGCTCTAACAACAACAACGCTTAAGTCTTCAGATGCCTAAAACTATGTAGTTAAAGATATCAGAAGATTAGAAATGTGATTTTCAACCCCAAAAGCCACATTAAAGGTCAATTAAACAAAAATGCCTGAGGCTTTCACAAGCACTGAAAACTCAGAAAAATCAATTTTATTACAAATCTGCCCATGAAACCATCAATCTGTCTCTCTATCCATCAATTTATTTCTGCACTATGTCTCAAAATAGCACCCGGGAGCTTATGCTTATTCTTAGTTTTCAAGGTAGATCAACCTTTGTGGAGTTCACAAACTCCATACGGCATTGGCAAAGAAATGACAAATATTTTTGATCTTTTAAATTGTTTATGAAGACATAATTCATTTTTATGGTATCAATTGCTCGCCTAAGAAGTTATAACGCTTCCTTTTCTGCTTGTTTTTAAACATCTTTCATGATTTAATCGTACTTGATCTGTCCATCATTACATCCTATATTACACACCTGATTTCACTCTATCTCACCCACTCACTTCACTATACTCCAAAGAATTTACTCTATTTGTCACGTTTTCACACTCTCCATGTTCTTTGTGTGTATTATTCTTTCTACACAGAAACCCCTTCTTTCTCCTCTTCTTGAGAAACAACTACCCACCATTCTAGAATAACCCAAATTTTCCAACTACCCCAGGCAAAAACAGCCACTTATTCCTTCCACCCAAGTACTCAACCACTCATCATTTATTCCCTATTGATACTGGGCAGCTATTATATACTCAAAAAAATGCCTAACAAACAAGCTATCTCTGTTTAAGAGCATTGAACTATAAAGCAAAGTCCCCTGGGAAGCAAAAATGTAGAAGAAACACATAAGTGAGAGCAGAAGTTGGCCGGTGATATTGAGTTAGGTCCATGCAATAGGCAGCCAAGTGGATGGGCTGGGAAGAAAAGGAAAAAGGGTCTTCTGGTTCAAAATCACGACAGGGGAGAACCTGGGACCCCCAACAGTGCAGGTAGAAAATCAGCTCTTTGGGCCATTTTATCAAACTTTGATTGAAAGACACTTAACTTTAAGTTATCGTTAAGTAGTACAGGCCTGAGTTGCCTATTACAGCTGATAGGGACCCGAGGTTCTTTTACCTTTTGTAACCCGTAAGTTGTTGGGTTTCGATCTGGGAACATTTGAGGCTAGTTGTTGTTATGAAAGGAAATTTGGAAAAGAAATATTCTGTCACCCTCGCTTTATCATCTTGTGATATAGACCATGACTCAGCCCATGGATCGACCAAACCCCTTTACTCTGAACAGCCCAAAGAATTCTGGGTAGGGCCTCACCCTCTTTATAAAAGAAAAGTTCTGCATGACACACAATATCCAGTTCCTTTACCCAAGTGAGAGAAATTAAGTGATGTATCATCTGAATGATACCCGGGAAAAAAAGTAAAATGAATGAGTATCAGTCAAGAACTGAGATGCCCAATGTATGTTTGAATTTTAAATAAGAGCAGTATTGTAACTTTCATGTTCGCAAAATTCATTGTCAGTTGTACTGACCGGCCTTTACACGTATTCCCAATTGTACCTTTATCCTAATGGTAACCAATCAATTCAGAATGAAAATGGTGATGGGTCAACTTGATATCTAAATTGTTCTGGGGTTCATCTTTTCCTGATCTTATCAAACCATTCCAGCCTTACCATCTACAGCAGGGCATTTTAAACTGGACTCCTGCTGTCTGCCTAATTTTGCTCATTTGAAATCAGAAGGCATGTGGTGGGCAGTGCATCTTAAATCTAGTTAGATGTGAATGAGTGGAGCCCAAAACAATATGTAGAAAGAAATGACTGAGAAATCTCCATCAAATCAAATGCCCTCTTTCATAAGCAGTTTGAAAATAGAAATTACATCATTCCAAGGTTCTGTCTGCATCTGCAGCTATATCAGAATAACTTATATATATATATTTTTTTTTGAAGGAACTTAGCCATAAAAATAGATCACAGTAATCATGTCTCCCTAAGTAGCAGTCAGAGAATCCCCTAAGTTCTTCCCCTGACACAGGAAAATGGTTGTACCTGACAGATACAAAATCTCCATGCAGAAGTGGTTAGCACTCTCACCTAACTACAGGTGTTTGTTTGTTTTGTTTTGTTTTTAAGACAGAATTTCACTCTGTTGCCTTTGGTAAAGTGTCATGGTGTCACAGCTCATGACAACCTCAAACTCTTGGGCTAAGTGATCGTCTTGCCTCAGCCTCCCTAGTAGCTGGGATTACAGGTGCCCACCACAACCGGCTATGTTTAGAGATAGGGTCTTGTTCTTGCTCAGGCTGGTCTAAAACTTTTGAGCTCAAGCAATCCACCTGCCTCCCTCTCCTAGAGTGCTAGGATTACAGGTGTGAGCCAATGGGCCTGGCCAGCCTACCTGGAGCTTTTTAAGACGTGATCAATAATGTTTACACGAACTGCTAGGTTTTATACACATGAGTGAGTCACTGTGTCCAGGGGTTTTATAGACATGAGTACGTCGTTGTGTCCAGCCCTGCCTATAATACTGTTATTAATAATAAAAATTCAATTAAAGCTCATTTCCATAAACGCCAAGCAATTTACTTAGCATTGTATGTATTTCATCTCATTTAATGATAAGTGTTCTATTCAGAAGTCATTACCATTATTATTGCCATTTTATGGATGGGAAAACTGAGTCTTAAAGTGGTAAGTTTCTTTTGCAAATTTGCACAGCTAATAAATAAAGGAGCAGAGTTTGAACTAAGGCAGTCTGACCCTGGTCGTAAACCACTGTTTACAGTCCACAGGTAATTGTCACCTTCCTTAAAGCCTGTCTCATGTTTAGAATGCAGACCTAGAGTTGGCACACTGGAAATGATGATGTTACTTTTTTAAAATGAGCGTAAGGCAGGAGTTAGAAGGTTTGGGAATTTACTACTCCAAAAACTGCGTGATTGCAGCAAGTCTGTGCAAAGTTGTACTAAAAGGAGTCTGGCTGCACGGCCAGAAAGGTGTGACTACTTGCCACTTAACACAGCCACCAGCTCACAAAGGGGGTTTAATCAGAAGAAGCCGAGAGGCAAAGGGCCTGAAGCTAGCTAGCCCCATGGTAGTGACCTTCCAAACCTATCAGTGAGAACAGGCTGACTTAGCTCAGCCAGTTCAGTCTTAGGGATAAGTGTAGGTTTGGGTGGAGATGATCTTACAATGTTCCTCTTTTCAAATACAGGGTCGCCAACTTGCTTTCTTCATATGTATTTTGTCCATAGAGATAGTTTGGGCTGACCAGAAGACACAAGTTTCTGGCACCAGTGTTTTGCTGCAAATTCATAAATTCTGGTCTGCCTTAGGTACCGATATCATGCGCTGGGGTGGTGTGATTTGGCTCACCACATACTGTCTCCATATGCTAACCAAATCTGGTGTCTGAGTCTGGAAGGCTGGACTAATCCCAGAGCACCAGAGGCTGACCTCAAGGTGCTGGCCACACTCACAGAGGTCTTGGGAAGCAGATGGCCCCAGGCTCTCCTCCTATACCTTGCATTCCAAGTGGCTAAAGCCTAAACAAATCTAATAGGAACTCTTATTCCAACAAACCAGAATAGTTATCTCCAAGGTCCGTGATTTCACCAATTACTTTTCTATTATCTTTGTAGAGCTTGGCCGGAACTTTACCACTCTTTAAATAAAATGTCATTTTGGTCAGGTACAAGTAACCTGTGGTGTGCACTGCAGAGAAATCAAAGAATGTTGGCTCCTTGGAAATACAAACACAAGGGCCAATTCTAGTCCTGACAATGCTTCCAGTGTGCTGACCCCAGAAGCCAGGCCCAGGGAGAGGGAAAAGAAAGAACAGCCCAGCAGGTCTTGGAACAACACACTCAGTGGGATCTCCTGAGCACATCGACAGCCTGGAGAATCTCAGTGCAGCCAGACTCCCCAGATGTCACTAACTCCTAAAGAAGTATTTCACACCAAACAAATTCACACTGCTCGGAACACGATAAGCACAAGATAATGTTTGCCACTCTCCATTTTTCAAGAGCTCGATTTTCTAGAAATATTTGCCATGCTTTTCTGGAGCTTTAAGGATGCTCTTTAGTTGACTACAATGATAATAATATACATATTTCAGTATGTATTGAGCTTTATCAGATTAATCCCTATCATTGTCTTCTTAAGAGAAAAATGTTTACTTTTTTAGATTAAAAGGGAGCATGAAGCAAAGATAAACTAAGTACCCATGACTAATAGAATACAGGGGCAGGAGGTAGAAGAAGCCATTAATGATTCAGGAAAGTAAAGAGAGATTGAGAGGGGCAGCTCCTGTGGGTCAAGGAGTAGGGTGCTGGCCCCATATACTGGGGGTGGCAGGTTCAAGCCTGACCCCAGCCAAAAACTGCAAAAAAAAAAAAAAAGAGAGAGAGAGAGAGAGATTGAGGGAGGCTTTAGTTCTACGGAAGTTTGAAGCACATGGAGTCAGTAAATGACCCTCCTTCAAATGGTTTGCATGGATAATCACTTTAAGAACACACTGAAATACTTGGACTCTAGTAATTAACCTAATATCTTGCTTTCATTTTGGTGAAAATTCTTTGTTGGTGGGCCCCTTCCATATTGTTCAAGATATTCTCACGCAGAACAATCTATCTGTACAATATCCAAAGACTTCGTACATTCACATTCTGAGTACCTTCCTCTCTGTGTGATGGTTCTGGCACTTTCTTTGTTTTCCACATGGATAATCAGGTGCATTACCCTAGGGGAGCAATGGCTATTTCTCTTGGGCAGATATGAGAAGCAGAAACGATCATGAATACTATCAACTGTTACAGAGAGGTTCTACTATGCGTTGGTATATGTACCAAGTCACGCACGAAATAGTACCCCTGTCCTGATTACCCAGGCAATTGTCCAGTTTTATACAACCAAATTAAAAATGATGGTCCTGAAAAGTACAACAAAGAGTTGGTTCAGAGTGTCTTGCAGGTCAGAGTCAAATAAAACCAAAATAACACTAGGTAAATACTGATGGTGTGGGTGGTAGTGCTTTTGTTTGATCTTTTTTTATGTGTTGTTTTTTTTTTTTTTTTTACTATTTGTTTCTATGACACTAAAAACCCAGTAATCTCAAACAAAGACTTTATCATAGACTTGACATCATGAAGAAAGAGTTATCATGTAGTGATACTTGGTGGGGAAGATAAGAGGAGCACAAACTAAATGTTTTTAATAAGCAAAGTTGTTGATGGGCTCTCCGTTTTTCAGATGTCAATGCGGTAAATTTCCCTCTTAGGACTACTTTTGCAGTAGCCCGCAGGTTTTGGTAACCTGTAGCTTCATTTTTGCTATATTTGAGGAACTTAACAATTTCTTCCTTTATCTCTTCCTTGACCCAACTCTCATTCAGCATAAGGTGTTTTAATTTGCATGCCTTTGTGTGAAGATGAAAGTTTTCACTGAAGTTGAGTTCTACCTTTATTGTCTTGTGGTCTAAGATGACATAAGATACAATTTCAATTCTTTTAATTTTGTTGAGGTTTGATTTGTATCTTAGGATATGATCTATTTGGGAGTATGTTCCATGTGCTGTTGAGAAGAAATTATATTCCTTAGCTTTGGGATGGTATGTTCTATATACGTCTAATAAGCCCATTTGTTCTAGGGTCATGACTAAGTCCCTTGTATCTTTGTTTATTTTCTGTTTAGAAGATCTGTCCAGTTCTATCAAAGGGGAGTTAAAGTCTTTCTGGTTCATAAATCTGGGAGCATTTACCTTGGGTACATATTTATAATTGTTGTATTGTTGTATTGTTCCCTTGACCAGTATGAAGTGACCATCTTTGTCTTTATTAAATTAGGTTGCTTTAAATCCACTTGTACCTGAAAGTAAGATTGTGACCCTTCCTTTCTTGTGGTTTCTACTTTTCTGAAATACTGTTTTCCAGCCCTTTGCCCTGGGTCTTTCAAAGTTAGGTGTGTTTCCTGGTGAAAGTATATGGATAGCTTGGATCTTTTTATCCAGTCAGTCAACCTGCGCCTCTTCAGGGAGGAATTAAAGCCATTAACATTTACTGAGAGAATCGATTAGTGTGGTGGAGTTTTGATATCCCTCTGAAAGGAGTGTTTCAAAATCCTTACTGGAACATGGGAAATTTTCATATATGATATCCTGTGGTAGGGCTTCCATACCTTTGGAGTATTCTTTGTCTCCTTCCAGGATCCCTATAATTCTTATGTTTGAATGTTTCACAAAGTCTCTTAATTCTCTCTTTTTTTTAATTGATATCTGTATACATTAATGCAAACATGGGGTACATTGTGCTGTTTTCATATATAATTCGAAACACTTTCATCAAGCAGGTCAACATAAATTTCATGTCATTTGCTTAATCATTGTATCAAAACATTTATATTCTAGTTCTAGAAAAGTTCACTTGTACCCTTGTTAGACAGATACATAGGTGATCTTTCCGGTCACCCTCCCACCACCCATCCACCCTTCTCCCCTCCCCTTCCCCACCCCCTCCCCATATTTTTGGGCTGGAATTAAGTTGTATCTTTTGTTTGAGAGCTATAGATTAGTTTCATAAAAGGGCTGTGTACATTGGATACTTTTTCTTCCATTCCTG
>CAUYQV010088801.1:0-38860 GCA_963574575.1 Galagoides demidoff
ACCTGTAGAAGACTGAAACTGGACCCACACCTTTCACCATTAACTAAGATAGACTCTCACTGGATTAAAGATTTAAACTTAAGACATGAAACCATAAAAATACTAGAAGAAAGTGTAGGGAAAACACTTGAAGAAATCGGCCTGGGCAAAAATTTTATGAGGAGGACCCCTTGGGCAATTGAAGCAACATCAAAAATATACTATTGGGACCTGATCAAACTAAAGAGCTTCTGCACAGCCAAGAACACAGTAAGTAAGGCAAGCAGACAGCCATCAGAATGGGAGAAGGTATTTGCAGGTTATGTCTCTGACTAAGATTTAATAACCAGAATCCATAGAGAACTCAAACGTATTAGCAAGAAGAGAACAAGTGATCCCATCTCAGGGTGGGCAAGGGACTTGAAAAGAAATTTCTCTGAAGAAGATAGGCACATGGCCTACAAATATATGAAAAAAAAAAACTCACCATCCTTAATCATCAGAGAAATGCAAATCAAAACTACTTTGAGGTATCACCTAACTCCAGTAAGATTAGCCCATATCACAAAATCCCAAAACCAGAGATGTTGGCATGGATGTGGAGAAAAGGGAACATGTCTACACTGCTGGTAGGAATGCAAACTAATATGTTCCTTTTGGAAAGACATCTGGAGAACACTTAGAGAACTAAAAATAGACCTGCCATTTGATCCTGCAATCCCTTTATTAGGTATATATCCAGAAGACCAAAAATCATGTTACAACAAAGATATTTGTATCAGAATGTTTATTGCAGCCCAATTCATATTTGCTAGGTCATGGAAGAAGCCCAAGTGCCCATCGACCCATAAATGGATCAATAAATTCTGGTATATGTACACCATGGAATATTATGTAGCCATAAAGAAAGATGGAGACTTTGCTTCCTTCATGTTTACATGGATGGAGTTAGAAAATGTTCTTCTTAGCAAAGTATCTCAAGAATGGAAGGAAAAGTAGCCAATGTACTCAGCCCTATTATGAAACTAATTTATAGCTTTCATATGAATGCTATAACCTAATTATATCCTAAGAATATGGGGAGGGGGGTGGATGGGTGGAGGGAGGGTGATTGGTGGGGTCACCTCTATGGTTTATCTTACAAGGGTACAAGTCAATCTTTCTAAAAGTAGCATATAAACATCTTAACACAATAACTAAGAAAATGACGTGAAGGCTATGTTAACCAGTTTGATGAAAATATTTCAAATTATATATGAAAACATCACACTGTACCCCATGATTGCATTAATGTACACAGCTATGATTTGATAATAATAAAAAAAAGAAAAAGATATTTTCCTTAGCAACTGGATTCACATCCATTAACCTGTGCTGTAGGAAGGTGAGCTCCTTCCTTTCCATTAGGTCAATTGTAAATGGTAGTTGCCAATATTTCAGTCAGGGAGATTCTAGCATAATCACTCCTTCAAGAGTCTATCTAATCTAGGTTTCAACAAACCTCAATGGCAATAACCTCTCACCCAGATCCCTCTCTTTGGGAGAATCACCAAGTAAAGGGTGCATGGTTTCTCTCTGGAAACTGACAGAAAAATGCCAATAAAGAAAACCTAATTCCCATCAGACAAATTCCTTTTATTTATGTTATAATTATTCTTTCCAAAGACATAGGCCAAGTGCAATGGTTCACAGCTGTAAATTCTAGCACTTTGAAAGGCTGAGGCAGGAGGATCACTTGAGCTCAGGAGTTCAAGACCACTCTGAGCAATAGTGAGACCCCATCTCTACTGAAAATACAACTAGCCAGGTGTTATGGCAGTGCCTGCACTCCCAGCTTCTCAGGAGACTGAGGCAGGAGGATCACTGGAACGCAGGAGTTTGCGGTTGCTGTGAGCTGTGATGATGCACTGCATTGTAGCCCAGGTGACAAAGTGAGACTCTGTTTCATAAAAAAAAAAAAAAAGACAGAGACATATAAAAGCAAGAAACTGATTCCAACTCAAACCAAATATGTGAAACTATGGGGGCTGCAGAAGGTTGAGGACAGAAGGAAGTGTCAGCCAGGCCAAGTCTCTTCTGACCATTTGCTTAGAGATGAGCTTTGCTGACAGACAGGCCCCTCCCCCAGCTGTAAAATGTCAGAGGAGGTCTCCACTGCACACACCGCTCCTTCATACCATTCATACAACTTGGCCTTTATACTCATGAGATGAGGAAAATAAGCCCTCCCATGTCATTACAAGGTTGCTCTTTTCCAAGCTACAATCTTCATTTCTACGAGTATTCTTTTAAGAGTCATTATGTGTTCTGTTCATCTTGGTGTCTTTCCTGTGAGCCTGTTTATGGGCTTTCAGGCTGGATACACCGACCCTAAAATAGCAAAATGAGACAAGAGAATTGGCCCTGCCTTTTGTGAGATTAAGCACATCTTCCAGAATGAACAGTGCTGAGGTAGTGGCAAGGGTTAGCTGCCATGTCCTGTGTGCTATTTCTGGTTGATGATGCCGCAGCTTTATATATAGATAGTTAGACACTCAATTCATGTTCTTTGGCGCATCTACGACACTATTTGATTTTATGCAAAACTGTCTAAAGTTACTGAGCATATTGAATTTGGCTTTCTCACACCACACGTCACAGAGTCACGTCACTTTGTGTAGCAATCAAAGGAAGAGACAGCTTCCCACCAGGTCTGCTGTTTCATGGCCTATAGCATGGCAAGGTGACTTTTAAATTAATCTTACACATAAGATAAAGAAGTTGTTTTTTTAAGTTTGAAGGTTTTATAGTACTTTAGTTTCAAGTCTATAGCTTCAGAAAATGGTTGATGAGAAGTAGGAAAGGTTGGGGGTCTTTAAGCTGTGACCACCATCTGTGCAGGGTAAATTCTGTCATACCTGAGCAGAAAGAATTTTCTAGATCATGAATCAGACCAAGGGGCTGGTGTAAGCTGGGATCCAGGGGAGATAAGCAGCATCGGCCTGGCAGCCTGTCAGTACCACTGAGCATCACCGCCTGTGCTAATGTGGAAGAGCCCCCAGGACAGGAGGAGGATGAGAAAAATAAAAAGAAAGCAGCACAAATAAGAAATAAGCAGAGGAGAGAATCTAATTAAAATAGAGTAACTGAAGAGATAACTTCCATTGCATTCAGGATATTTTTAGAAGCACCATGCAAGCGTTTTATTCCTGAAAACACCCACTGCTCTCACCAATATATTACAAATCTCTAGGTGCCTTCTTAAAATTGGACATTGGCCAATTCTCTCCTGCTCTTGCTTATAATAGGAACAGGATGTGCTGTGTCTGCTGCTTGAAATCTTGATTTTTTTTTCCCATTCCTTCCATAGAGCCCAAGTTGGGATTTACGATGTCACAGATGCTGTTTAGGTAGGCTTCCATTTTGTTCCTTTTTCCCACATTTATTCTCATTTTTATTTCTAGATGATCAAAAACACAGAATTCAGCCTGCTAACACAATGAAAAATGTATATGTATGTTGGCTCAGAAGAATCCAAATCTGATTATACTACTTCTTCATGGAGAACATTTTATAAAGGATCAAAAGTTGTTATTAAGTATTCTTCCCACATATAATAATTTAATTAAAAAGACTAAAGTTATTGATTTTTTAAAAACCGTTAAAAGGCACCTATGCTGCTGGTTCCAGGCTGTTGCTAGCAGACCATTCACTCACGGAGTATAATTTTCCATTTCCTCTCGTACAATGAAACCCTTTATTAAATGCTTTCTCACTGTGGACAGATTGGTTTATAGTTGAAGCAAGCAGGGATTTATAATCCCTTGCTGCTATTTGCTTGCCCTTCAATTCAGACTCTGCCAACACCACACAGATTTATCTCCTTAGCTTTGAAAGGATTTTGGATTTTGGGTGATTTTATTTCACAGACTGAAGTAGGCTCAACATAAGAGATTGTGCCAACCATGTGGAATTTGGAAGGACTGACTAACCTCAGCTTGCTCAAGATCATACATAAGACAAGCCAGATGAGAATGGAAGAAATATTACCACCGGGCTACTTGAGTGTCCTTACAAAATGGCAGTTGGCTTTCTCCAGAGTAATCCCAGTGAAAAATAAAGGAGGAAGTTGCAATGCCATTTATGACCTAGTCTCAGAAAACACACCATTACTTCTTTTTCTTTAATTTCAGATTAATATGAGGCTGCAGATGATTAGGTGACATTGTTTGCATTTGTTAGGTAAAGTTCCAGTTGTAGTTGTGCCCGTCCCCCAAGAGGTGTGCCATACACCCCTACATTGTACCTATTAGGTGATAGCACACAAATCCACCCCCTCTTCCCCTCTCCCTCCCACTTGAGTTTAATTGTGTTTTTCTCTCAAAATACCATTACTTCTATCATATACCCTTTGTAAGAAGTGAGTCACTAGGTCAACCCATACTCATGGAGATAGGAAGTAAGCCCAATCTCCTAAGAGAAAAGAACAAAGAATGTGTGGACATATTTTAAAACCACCACACACTTGATTTTTCCCTCTACCTGAATTCCGCCATCTATAAATATTCAAATATCTCACTCCTTCACTTTATTCAAGGCTTGGTTTAAAAGTTACCACTATAAAGAGGTCTTTCTTGACTTGCTTCCATCCAAAATAGTGTCCAAGTTCCTCTGAACACTATTTCCCTGCTTTACTTTTCTTCAGAGCCTTCTATCATCATTGGACATTATATTCTATATTCATCTATGTCTTTATAGCCGCTGCCCCCACTGGAAAGGAAGCACCACGTGGGCAAGAAAGTTTGCATCTTATTCATCATCATATCTCTACTACCTAGAGCACAGTAATGTGTTAATAACATTAATTACTAAATATATAAACTCATTTACTTTCCTATTTAGCAAACATTTATTGAAGATCTATTGTTTGTAAGAAGACATCAGGCCAAAGGGAAAAGGGTTTATAGCAGGAGATAGTAAGAAATGATTATTAAAACAAGTTTACAAACCTCTAGAGGCTCAAGTAGTGTTTTTCAAAATGAGGCATCCAGAGTATTAATAGGTGCTGCTCAAAGAAAGAGTTCTAGAGTTAATGAGAAACACTGATTTAAACAAAGTTAAACATTTTTTTTTATCACTGCATGACTTCTCGAAATTATTAGGAGGCTAATATGTCATATAAATGCCCCAAAGGAGAAATATAATATACTGGACTTCCAAAACTTATTTGATTATGAAATTTTCTCTTTTATTGAAGCCAGGTAGGAGTTAGCCTTGAAGGGCAGATATGAGTTCTTGAGACAAAAGATGTAAATTAAACAGAAACACAAATTTGGGACAGGGAGCTGAAAGACAGAGAGTTAGATAGTTCGGCAGCTGAAAGTTCTGAATATTCTATAGAATGTAAGAGACAAGCTTGGCTGCTCAGATTGAGGAAGACAGGAGTGATACTGAGACCTGGAGAGGTGGGAATAATGTCTGAAAAGGCAAGGAAGGGAATATATGGAAAGGAACAGCACGACTACTGCCAGGGCCAAGCACAGGCCACAGAGGGTAGATTTGGAGCAGTCCCAGCCAATACATTTTCATGACTTTATCCACCCTAAAGACCATTGTACGTGAATGGAGAAAGAAAATCAAAATGATAACCCAGATGCTTAAATTGACCTGATAAAGTCCACATAGTTCAAGGAGAAAAAAAATTCTAAAGTTCAAGAAGAAAGCCTTGAATGGGGCATCCAGAATAAAAATGATTAAAAAGACAAGTGAGACCTAAATCTGTCATGAGGAATAAAGAAGAAAAAGAGATCAAATGCCAGCATGAAGGTGGGAAATAAATGAGAGAGTTAGCGATACAGCTGATAAAGATACTGGGGTCTAAGGAGGCAAGGTACAGGTTCAAGGTCATGAACATGGGCTGTTCTGATTGATGGTGACGTCCATAGTGGGAACACCCTTAGCTGTAATGGAGGGGAAGGGAAGTGCTGCAGCAGCAGCTTGCAAATCTCTTTAGGTCTTTGTATGTCCATCTATTCTGTGTCCCTCAAGCAGAGAAACCCTGGCTCTCCATCTGTGAGTCCTTGATTCGGAACCCTCCGCCTGAAACACAGTGGGACATAGTATGCAATGCGATGGGTGAATGCTTGAAAGCCTGCATGGATAAACAGGTAACAAAGCAAGGCTTCAAGTTACTCAGGGTGGTGAAGGCAAACACAGGGCCCTGTACAATGTGGCTGATGAAGTGCATCCAGCCCTGTCCAAGTTGTGAGACCCTCGTGTAGAGAGCCACGTGGGAAAGCTCTAAGTCATTTTCACATCAGTGTGTTCTGAGTGCTGGTGTCTTGACTTAACCCACTGGATTCCTAACACAACTCCTAGCCCATTTATCCACACCTTGCCTGTCTCTCTTTCTATTCTCCTTCCCAAGGGCACCTACATGGCATTTGCTGAATCTTTAGCCTTAAGAACTGCACTGGTCTCTTGACTGCCCCAAGCCCTGCCTTGGGCTGGTACCCTTCCAGCCTGGGCATACTGACCAAACAAAAAAAAAAAAGTTGAATCAGAGAAAGGTTGTTTTTTTTTTTTTATTGTTTGGGATTCATTAAGGGTACAAAGAATTAGGTTACACTGATTGTTGTTGTTAGGTAAAGTCCCTAAGGTTTATGCTTAAGCGCAGGGCTCTGGAATAACTGCTGATAAGAAAATCATAAATTAGGGAATCACACACAGCATATATCAAGTCTGAGATCCCAGTGTTATTGTAAGTAAAACTTCACATCGTTTGGAAACAAGCACCTCTCAGACTTTACTGAATATAAGAATTATTGGATACCCACACCTCAGAATCCAGTTTGGTGGCATTTGGAGGAGTCTGGTCATCTGTATTTTAACAAGCACTCTCAGTGACTGTCATGCAGACGATTTCAGAATATTTTGAGAAATGCCACCCTAAGCTTTTTGCCAATGGCTTTCAGTATTGAAGAGAATTGGGGACAGCAATCTGCACCCAAAGGAGAGAGTCGTCATAAAGTTCAGTTAGCATAACAAGAAGGCTGGATTATTTTCTGGGATAGTGTACTTTTTGGAGGGGACTTGGTATATTGAGACTGAGAGAGAAGCAGAGCCCCAGCCACAGCAGGGTGATTCTGTCCATGAGGTTATTACCCCTGCGCTGCAAGCTACTCCTCTGACACCTTGAGGGGCACTTAGAGAGAGGCCCAGCGAGTTTTCTCCACCGGCGACAGAGGGCAGGCAAATAGCAGCTTTCTAGTACCCAGGACATAGCCACACCCCAGAAAAGCAGCTGCTGGCAATGTAAAGTGTGTTTTATGTTAGATAAAATGAACAAGTAAGTGTAAAGTAAAATTAACTGAGAGCATCTCGTTGTGAACATGAAGTAAAAATTGCCAAAATCATTAATGACACAAAATGCTGCATAGGAAGCAGGAATCTCCGGTTCTTTCCCAAGGAATCAGCTCTGCTCTTCTCTGGGCTCCCGCAGAGCAGGAGGACATAAAGCGCCTCTGGGCACGTTCACCAGCTGGTGAGCATCCACACCAGGGCCCTGGCCAGTGCTTACACTTCCTTTTCTCTCATAAGCTCATAAAGCACCTTGGCTGACCCTTCTCCCTCACCTCCTGAAAAGACAAAAACACTGTTACCAGCTTAGCCATTAGCAGGGACGTGGTCAATTGCTTGATTTTCTTTAAAGCTGGTTTATAAATGTCAGTGAGAGGAATTAGCCCCGTGTCACATGTGAACCTCACTCTCTTTCAATCTCTCTCCCCGTGAGCAAACCTCTCCAGCATCCATTCACAAAGTCACAGAGTTTCCAGCATCCTTGAAGTTTGCCCCAATTCTTCTGCAGTCAAAACCTAAAGACAAGGGCCTTTTTTGGACAGGAGCTATAATTCTTTGTGCATACAAAGATAGGAAAAGAGGGAAGCCCTCCTCTGGGGAGAAGATTTTAAAGTGCAATCAAATCTGCTCCTGGTCTCAGACATAAAAGCCTAGGAATGAGCCATAGCGATCTGCAATGGCCTCCTCCTTTGTCTAAGAGGCAGACGGTAATTGAGGTAATTGATTTGACCTGCTTTATGGGGACAGTCTCCCAGGCATGACTGAGTGCTAATTGCTACTAATGAGGTGGCATTTTAAACTGGCTGTAGTCTTGAGCTTCCTGTCCTCTTTCTTCCAAGCATCTTCCTGCCACTAGGTTACAAGTAAAGCTTCCAGCAAGCCCTCGCCCGTGACAAGCTGCGCTCCCCCAGCTGCTGAGGGTTGTGTTAAGAAGGGCAAATTCCATTGCCTTTCAAAAGGGTGATCTGGCTCAATGAGCAGCATCTAAAGATGTGCAGAGGCAATGCGGCTCTTGAGGAAATGAAATCTAAATGTTACAGAATCACTGGGAATTACTTTCATAATGACTTTCACTGGCTCAGCCCATTTCTCAACATTCACCTCTCGCCCAAAGGAAAATGTACCAACCCAATCCATGAAAGAATGCTTTCTTGTTAACAGTTTCTTCTGAGGTGCTTGAGTTTTGCATCAATGCCTTCAAGTCTCAAAATTAACACATGGTGCCATTCTTTAAATTATGATCAACTATCAGATTAATTTTAGCTCTAGAAAAGCAAAAACACAAACATCTTTATAGGCTATGGAGTAAAAGATACCTTATATGACACAACTACTTAGAGCAGGGGTTATAAATGCTTCTGTAAATGACAAGATAGCAAATAAAGTAGAATCTCCATAGCTGACCCCCTTCCCTGCATTGACCGCCTCCTCAAGTTGACCTAAGTTTCATGTGACCACATGTACGTATCAGTACAGTTGGCCTAGTTCTTTATGTTGACCATCTCCATATGTGGGCCAGTTTGTTACAGTCCCTTGGGTAATCACCCTACAGAGATTCTACTGTATTTTAGTTTTCAGGGGGTGCCATACGGTCTCTGTCACCCTATTGGCATAATGTGAAGACAGCCATAGACAGTGTGTATGGGTATGGCTGTGTTTCAGTAAAGCTTTATTTACAAAAACAGTTTTCCAGTTGGATTTGGCCTGTGGGCCATCATTTGCCAACTCTTAATCTTGAGTAAGCTTTCCAAAATACAGCAAGTCTAAATCTCTGCAAAATTACCATAGCCATAAAATGGCCCAAGAGGCCTGAAATCCCCTATAATTACTCGTTTTAATTGATATATAGAAGTTGCCACAAGAACCACATTTTGTATTTATAAGCCTCAATTTCCTCACTTGTGAAATAAGTGTCTGGACTTTATTATTCTTAAATTCGTTTCTAGTTTTAGCATGTATAACTCTCTCCAATTCTACAATAACAAAATTCTGACCATAGATGTTAATCTTAAAAATTATTTGAGAATTGACCACACAAAGGCTTCACATTCCTTAGTTCTACTTTTATTTATTAAGCACCAGTAACACTCAAGCATTTTGTAAGAGCCAAGACCACTGAGGACAAATGCAAATGTACGTAAGATCATGGCCTATACTGCAGAGAATTTCATAAAACATCCTCAACTCAAAACTAGGAATTCATTCCTACAAACCTCTTGCCAACATGCATATTCTTATCTTCCAGTTTCTCTCCTCCATGAATATCCCTTCTGAGACTTTTCTGTTTTTATGCTACATCTTTTAACTGCCCTATCTTCTTCTCTGGGTAATAGTTCAGCATATTTATTGTATATTCCTATACATCTAGAATTGCTCTTGTATGTATGTTTTTCTTTTTGTATCTTGCACTTTTGGGAAAATAATTTAAACCCTTTTTCTAAA
This sequence comes from Galagoides demidoff, assembly GCA_963574575.1. Lineage (NCBI taxonomy): Eukaryota > Metazoa > Chordata > Mammalia > Primates > Galagidae > Galagoides > Galagoides demidoff. The sequence continues at coordinate 9,760 of CAUYQV010088801.1, forward strand.
TGTCTGTGGATGTGGACACACTATACGCACAACCTAGCTGGAGACAAAAACTGGTGTATAATTGAGATTTAGGCATACAATTGTTTTATGTTAATGTAGAAGAAAAAGATATAATAGCTTAGAAATCAGTGTATTAAGCAATGCTCCTATTAAGAATAGTAAAGGAGGGCGGCACCTGTGGCTCAGTGAGTAGGACGTTGGCCCCATATACTGAAGGTGGCAGGTTCAAACCCGGCCCAGCCAAACTGCAACAAAAAAATAGCCGGGTGTTGTGGTGGGCACCTGTTGTCCTAGCTACTCAGGAGGCTGAGGCAAGAGAATTGCCTAAGCCCAGGAGCTGGAGGTTGCTGTGAGCTGTGACTCTGTGGCACTCTACTGAGGGCGACAACATGAGATTCTGGTCTCTAAAAAAAAAAAAAAATAGTAAAGGAATTGTGTGATATAATTAAGATTGTGTGTTGTGGATTACTTTCGATTTCTGGTTTAATTTTAGTGTTTTATCTATCTACACTGATAAATTCCTGGAACTGCAGTAAAAGAGGCTTGTCTGGGAATCATGGACTTCTTGGTATTATTGTTACTATGAATTACCCCACGGTATATCTGCTTTGCATTAGGCAAGGATAAATCTCTCTTGTGGAAGTTTGAAAGCTTTCATCAGAACTACTGGTGTCACAAATGAGGAAAAGAGGGTGATGGGATTCATGGAAAAAAAAAAGAGATTGGGGACTCAAAATCAACAAAAGAGCTCCAGAAACTAGGAAATAAATAATAGAATAGACTCAAGAAAATAGAAGGAAAAAAAATAACAAAGATAGCACAAAAATCTAGAAAGTAGAAAATAATCTTAATAATTTGAAATTGAACAAAAGCCTAGCTTTGTGAAAGAAATTAATGAAATAAAAAATAAACCTCTAGCAAAACTGATAAATGGATAGAGAATATGCCAATAAACACTATTATAATCACATAACCAAAGATATAATACTTATCAAAATCCTGAAGCATTCAGTGAATGAATTCATGCTAATAAATATAGCTGGAATGAAAAATTTCCAGAAGAAAAATAAATGACTGAAACATAAACTGCCAGTGCTCATCAAAATCTGTGTTCTCCTCTTCCTGGGCACATAGCTGGACTTCATGTCCCAGACTTCCTTACATTTAGATGTGGTCAGTGATTTAGTCTAGCCAATGAACTGACCCATAAAATCCAACCTGGGTAGGAGAGAGGAAGGGAGGGGATAAAACCTAATATGTACAATGAACTCTGTTTGGATGATGGGCACACTTATAAGCTGGAACTCAAGCATTACAAAAGCAATCCATGGTAACCTAAAACATTTCTACCCCCTTAGTATTTTTAAATTAAAAAAATCCTCCAAACATTTTTCTCATCCTCTTTTATCGTCTTTACACTGAATTAAAAGGACACATAGGGTCTAGAATAGGATGAAGCTACAACATGAGAGAAGTCTCGGTTCCTGAGTGACCATGTACAGTTAGAGGTAACTTTTAACTCATTGGCACTACTAACCCACATTGGACTATAATGTGAATTTAAAAAAAATAAACTTTTATTATGTCAAGCCACTGGGATTTGGAGGTTATTTGGCATAGCAGTTAGCCTACCTTGACCAATACATTAAGTATAAAATTGACTCGAGAAGAAATAGAATAATAAACAATAACCACTGAAGAAATAAAATATGTATTAAAAAATCCCCCTCTTGCCATAAAGGATATTAGGTGAAATGATGATTATAGGCCAAATTTACATAATTTTCAAGGACTGTATCAGTGCTATCCTATCTATCTATACTTATATATATTTATCTCTTTATTATATACATACATATGGAGAGAGAGAAAAAACACTTCAGAGAAAAGTTAAGAAAACTGTTAAACTCATTTTACAATTTAGTACGAACTTAATATCAAAACCAAAGACAATACAAGAGAAAAAACAAATACAGATGCATGTGGATTTTTAAAAAACAATTCTAAATAAAATAGCAGTAGGTCAAATCCAGTGGTGTTTCTTAAATTTAATATATCAAGTCTAGTCAGGTTCGTCTACACTAGGGAATGCAAAACTGATAAAACATCAGAAAAATACATTGATGTAATCTACCACATAAACATGAGGAAACATGAGAAAAGCCATTTAATGCTCTCAATAGCAACAAAAAGAAAACACTTGATAAAATTCAACACCCATCCAAGATAAAATTCTTAGAAAGCTTGAAATACAATGACCTCCATTAACATTAACATCAAAAGGAATCTTTTTAAGAAGCCTAGAAGCTTTAAGAATGAGTGTGTGCTTCGCCGTGTTTTCTATCCCTCTGCCATCATGATACAAAATATTCTAGTTTGAACTTGCCCCCAGGTTGAAAATAAGGTGCAGCAAAATTCCCGGGTAACCTTCAGTCAACGTGCAGCAAAAGCAATAAACAAACTTTCATTGTTTTATGCCTCTCAATTTGGCAGGTAATTTTTACCATAGGAAAACCCAGGCCTACCCAGAGCAACACACTATATTAATGCCATGCTCTCATTTAGCAGTTGATAGTTTACTGTTATAATACTGATTATTCCTATTAACTGTCGATATGTTACAAGTATTTTGTCCCTTTGAATGTTCCTTTAGAATGGTAACGTAATCTGTCTAGTTCAGCACTGGATCTCCAGAGTTTGAAATAATTTTCCCCTCTGCTATAAATTAGAGAGAATATGGAGTTGTACCTCCATAAAGTTATGCTTGCTTTCTGACATTTAAATATATATTTGTTTTTAGTAAAGTAAAAAGAAATGGAGATAAAGCCATTGACCTGAAAATTTGACATAACCCTGAGTTCAACAATTTTAACAGGTGGAAAAAAAGATTGAAGACTGCTGAGACACTTTGTCCAGATGGTATACAACCCAGCCACCATACCAGATTCAGTCCTTTGAATGCCAACGTCGTATCTCAGGCAGGGTGAGTATTTTAAAAGTGCAAGATTTTTTAAAATTTCACATTAATATCCAAGCAGCCCTAAATCACAAGATTTTTGCTTGTTGTGTCATTTTTTAATTATCTTTGGGTGTCCTGTCCACATTAACATAAATGATACACTGTTTCATGGTAAACATATAACAATGGAAATTGTGACCACACACATATTCTCTTTTGGGAATATGAAGGGGAGAGAGAAATTATTTGAGAGCCTGCTATGAATAGGTACTTTCAAATATTCCATCTTTCATAAATGTTTTAATTGATATCAAACATGCATATAGAAAATTGTGCAATTCATAAGAGTACAGCTCTATGAATTGTCATAAACCAAACATGCCTGTGTAACAGCACCTAGACCAAGAAACAGAACATGACCAGCACCTTAAAAGTCTCCCCTCCACCTTGTACCCATTTCCAATTTCTTCTATCCTAAGGATACCACTATCTTGATTTTTAATACAATAGATTTATTTTGCCTGGTTTTTAAAGTTTAACTAGATGCCCTAGCTCAGTAGTTAGAGCACTGGCCTTGCAAACCAGGCATGGCAAGTTCAAACATCACCTGGGCCTGATTTTAAAAAAAAATAATAGTTTATGTAAATTAAATCAGGAAATATGTACTCTTCTGTGTCTGCCTTTGTTTCTTTCAGCATTATGCTTGTAAGATTCATCCATATTATGGGATGTAGTTGTAGTTTGTTCATTCTCATTGCACACACTATTCCATGGTGTGAAAATACCACAATGTGTTTATCTACCCTAAGTAGGCAAGTTAACGGTCATTTGGGTAACTTGGAGTTCGGGGCTATTATGAATTGTTCTGCCATGAATATTCTAGTATTTATATTTTGAGCACATATGAATGTATCTTTTAGGTCTATACCTAGCAATGCTATTACTGGGTCAAAAGGAATACATGTGCTTAGTTATAAAAAATGCTTATAAACAACTTTTTAAAGTGGTTATAAGACACTGCAAAACTGACTACATGTTTTTACCCTTTCTGTATTTATACACCTTTCCAATGTGACTTTGCAGCTCCTCTCAGCAAGATGTGGTATCCATATCCCCCACCCTTGCATCTAGACTGGCATTCTGATTTTCTCTGGCTACCTCTCTTGGAACCCTGGTCAACCTCCATGTAAACAAGCTCAAGCTAGCATGCCGGATGGCAAGGAGCATGCGGCTGTGTCAATTCTGTCAACCCAACCAACAGCTGGCCAGGCACCAGACATATGAGTGCAGCTCTCCTAGGCAGGCCTGCCCTAAGCTGACCTACCAGGCGATGGCAGATGCACAAGTGAGCCAGCCAACATCCATCAAGCCTGGTCCAAATCAGTAGCTCTCAACTAAACTTAGAGTTCTGAATAATAATAAATGGTGATTTTTTTTACACTAAATCACACAGCCATAGACAATGGTTATATATTCCATTATTTTGGAAACAGTGCTATGAAGTAGGAATTGTCGACTTTCTTATATTGCTGAGGAAACTAGGAATCATAGAGTCTAGGAGACTTGCTCCAGAACCCAGCTAGCATAGAAATGGAGCCAGGAATCAAATCCTGCCCAACCCCAAAGACTTTTTTCTCTTATATGAAACTGTTTATAAAGTAAACAGTACACAAACAAAGTTTAGAGCACCCACATTCTACATGACCTCGAAATCCCCTGAGCAAAACTCAACCATGCTGGTTAGTAGCCGACATCAGGGAGCACTGTCATTTGAGCCTCAACCCTTTTTTCTACCCGAAAAGTTGGATATCTGACTGTACAACAGTTAGCAAAAAGAAATTGCCTAAGGGGAAGGCATTCTTTGATGTCACACTTTGGAATTTTATTTGTGGATATTTATCCATGTTCTTCACTCCAGTAGAATTTTTCACATTTAGGTTGACTCGATTTCATTATACTTGATATTTACATATCTCTTGACCTTTAACATTAATCTTTTCTCACATTTCTGAGTATAGAGAACTTTGAGTTGATGTGAGTACCATGTACACATGAAGAGGATATGAAAAGGGTCAAGCTGGAAGAATCAATGTTAGGTACACCCAAAGGGTTTCAGTTCTTACAAAGCAGGAGATCAAGAGTTTATCATTCTTAAAATTAAGTGATATGTGGATATCAAATTTGGGCAAATTTTAAAAGTTTGTTCAGAACAATTGAAAAGATTGGCAGAGGACACAGAAAGGTGAGGTCATCCTCCAATTCTCATGTATTTCTTTCCTAATAGTGCCCTCCTTCCCAAATACCACATACTACGAAAATATCAGATTTGATTCTAAGGAGTCCTAAGTTTAAATTCTAGCAAAGGTCGCTTAGCTTCTTTGAGGTGCAGTTTATTTGCATATAAAACATCCCTTGTGCCATAAAGATTTGCATGCATACACGTATATATACATATATGTATTTCACCTAGAAAGTGTCTGACAATGGAGCAGACACTTATAAATGATAATTATTCATATGGTTGCATTATTTTTATCATTTCTCTATACCGTGATAACTGACATACCATAGCATTATTTTTTTTTCTTACAACCCCCAAAAACTTAGTCTGGAAGAAAATTTCCAAAATGCAGGTAACTGCCCATGTCAATAAGTCATCAAATATCTGTATTCTGAGCACTGAAAAAAAAATGTAAAATAAATGTGAGACATGATTTTCCTTTTCAAGCAGGAAGGATAAAACAATTACCCCAAAGACTGTCATAATAGGTAGAAGGTGCCAGGTTCCCCCAAAGAATAAGTAAAGGTTTGCAGAGAGGAAGAATGGAATCTGGAATGAAAAGCTGAGGTCAGAAAGAAGTGGCGTAATTGGTGAGACGGTAACTCCAGGCAGAAATAGCAGAATGCCTAGAGGTTGAGAGTTGTAAAAGGGAAAGGTATGCTCGGGAATCAGTGACTAATCAGGATTGGAGTCATGGGAAAACAGCTGGGATGTAAGACTGTGAAGCCAGCAGAAGGCATCTGGGTGAGATTCAGGAGGCGAGGACAGATTTTTAGGTAGACAGGTTTAGGAAAATAAACCTGACCAAAATGAGCAGATTGGAGCAATCAGAAGTAAGGAGGCCAGAGATCATCGAAATGTCTGCTTATAAGGAGAGAACAGCCTTATGAGTAGATTTCAGACACTCTATATTAACATCATGCTCTGATTTAGCAATTGTTAGTTTACTCTCATTATATGCTGATTTTCCTTACTGACTGTGGATACGTTGTAAGTTTTCCTTCACTATGAATGATGTAAAGTTCTTTTAGAATAGGGACAAAATATGTCTAGTTCACCATTGTATCTCCCGAGTTTGGAATGATCTTCCACTCTGGTATAAATTAGACAGAATACGCAGTCGTTCCTGCAATAAAGTTACATAGAATCAGTATGGTGCAGTTGCCATAGAGGGGGGAAATGTATAAGGCAGCCTTTTCAATGACAGAATTGACTAGACTCAGCCACTGAAGAAAAGAAGAAAAATCAAATATGACTCAAACAAGGTGAACAGTGGGGCCACCGACAGAAGCCAGAAAATCAAGCAGGCTCAACTTGTTTGGGGAGAGGATGATGAGATTGTCATGGCCAGATTGACTTTAGGGCCATACTAGTGGGGATGTTCTTACATCCTCCTGGAAATCCGGGACTTGTATCAGGAAAAAGTCATGTGCTAGAGAGAGGAATTGGGTGTGATCCAAAATGAAGCTCACATGATCCTATATCGTGGAAATTAAATATTCTGTGTCATCTCAGAAAGTGGGAAAAGAGGAAGTGAAGTTTTAATAGGCTTGTAGCAATTTATAGCATGAAAATGAGAATGGCATATCTATCTGTGAGTCGTCTAGGAAAAACACAGTGGGGATCAGCAATGAGAAAAATTCTCCTGGGAATCTGTCCAGGAGCACAAATCCTTCTTGCTTGTTGCTTCAGGCTCGAAACCTCCTTCCTAATTTTGGGGCAGCTCCCAGTTCCTGCCTAGTTCCTCTCTCCATCTCTGGCTTCAAAGCCTGGCTCAGTTTTCTAAATTTTCCCCTTCATAGAGTTTCAAAATAAAGCTTACATTCTCCCCCTTTTTTCTAGTCTAAGTTTTCCTACTGCAGGCATAGAAATAAATATGTAAGAAATGGTGAGTATGTTGCAGACTTAACATGAAATCTTTAAAATGATGATATTTCTTCCCCCTGGTATTTATGCAAATATCAGGCAATGTGTGCTGGGGCTGACTTATACTGTCTCATAAGAGCTGATTATTTAATTTTCAGAAATTCTACAAGCTTCTGATTAAACATAGCTATTATTAAAAATTAAATAATATAAAATTATGCCAAACAAGTTAATAAAAAGAGGTAATATTCAGAAGCATTCAGAATCATTTTGCTGTTATCTATGTGCTCTACTGTGTCTGTGTGCTAGAAATACTATACAATGGCATGTGACTGTGCCTGCCTTCCAAATGTTGCATACAGTGACATCATATCGGTGGCTTGAAACTGGACATCATAGGAGAATTTACTATAAATCAGAGCTTTGTCATTTCCCCTTGAAGAACCAGTTGTTGAACATTTACCAGTGTGCCACTGCTGTCAGGCATGTGTAATGCCACTGAAAAAGCAAAATGTCATAGGCTGAAGCATTAGGTTGCAGTTCCAGTTCTATTCCTTGCTGATACAGCAACCTTGAGCAGGTGCCTAAATATGTCTTGAGTCCCTGAATAAGGGCATACTGACACTCTTTTCCCAGGAATTGTATGTCGAAAACTCTGCTTACTTAGTCCCATGGGAATCCAATCTTTATCTCTTCTCTTGGGAATTAGCCTCTCTGTGTCTAGGTAGGACAGTTCACCAAGTCGTGCCTAATGCCACCCAAAGATACATTTGGACGATGGCTGCTATGAGGTTTGGTAGGATCTTTGACCCTTTTAGAGTCAGCACCTAACCTTCTTCCTGGTGCGTGTAACATATGCAGTCGTCTCAATACTCTCTCAAGGCCAGGCACAGTGGCTCACACTTGTAATCCCAGCACTCTGGGAGGCCTAGGCAACTGGATTGCCTGAGTTCAGGAGTTTGAGGCCAGCCTGAGCAAGAGAGACTCCATCTCTAAAAGTAGGCACCTGTAGTCCCAGCTACTCAGGAGGCTGAGACAAGGGGATCAACTAAGCCTAAGAGTTTGAGGTTGCTGTGAGCTATGATGCCACAGAACTCTACTGAAGGTGACAAATTGAGACTCTATCTCAAGAAAAAGAAATACTATCTCGTTTTCCTCCTCATCCTAGGAGAGGGCTTCCCTACGAACTGTCATGAAAACATTGCAATATCAAAATATCTTAAAATGCAATTTAAAGAATACGCATGATTTCTAACAAGGTGAAAAGTGTGTGTGTGTGTGTGTATGTGCAATTTTCACATGCTATCATACATAAGATAGATTCACTTTTATAACATTTTTAGTAGTGTTAAAAGCTAAAAGAAATCTCTAGGATGAAACTTTTAAAAAACCAAAACCCAAAACCAAATATATATTGAGAGAGTGTAAAAAATGATTTGTATCCTACATGATGACATTTTGTCAAATCATCTGTAAAATTTATCTTGATGGGTTTCTGAGCCCATGTTTTGAGCCTGAAAAATACATTCAAGTGATTTGTGTCAGCTTGTATGATTGGATGGTTGGCCTAGTTAATTTTAGCACCTGTCTCAGTTATCAGTTCTTATTAGCTCTCATTTGAAAAGGAAAACAATCTCTGGAATCCTGTCTTCCTTTCAAATACTAAAGAACATGTTGTTTTTATTTAGATATCAATATACCTTTCTGTTTCTTGAAGATTCTTATAATAAATTCTTATTCTCCAGGTCTTATTAAAAATAAAACAAATGTGAAAGTTGAATGTATCCTACAACTTCCAAACATTCAGAGGCCATTTAAGAATGCAGATCTTGAGTTAGCATGTTGTTAATTTCAGATGCCTAAAATTTTATGTTCTCACATTGAATGCTCAATTATAGGATGGAGACAAATAAGCAGATAAGGGTTGAAGCAAATGATATGATTGAGTCAATTGCAACACCACAAAAAGATTGAAAACTAAAGGCCAAATAATTATATACTGTGTTAAAGAATAATCCCTGATGACAGATGTGGTAGAATCTCAGGATGAACTGTAACCATCTAAGGTAAAAGTAAGGGATCCTGAAAACAAATATATCTACATGAAGTTCCAGGGAGAGTTTCAAACTACATACATACAGAAATAAGTGTACAGATTGCCAAATCATTGCATTAGATAGAGTACCAGTAACTAGAGCTGTGGAATGTGCCTCAGTGTCATGATACTTCAGAACAAGGGCTATAATTAAAACTGGAAACCCAACATTCATTTTAGTACACACCTCAACCAGATAATTTAGGATACTGGCCATGCACTTGCATTCTTCTTTGGGAGATCAACTTACATATAAGTGCATGAGTTTATTTGTAAATATGTGTAAGATCTCTAAACTCATACTTCTCTCTGTCTCTTTGTGGCATTTATATATTTGTAGTTTCAGGAAACATTTTATTGAGTATCTCATATGTGTAAAACATGATAGATAATGTGAAGAAAAGAATAAGGTCTCCCCTATAAAGAGCTGCATTTACTCTTGGAGAAGAGATACTTAAACTAGTAACTGTGATGTAAGGTAAAAATAGAGTTAGAAAAAAAGTCCTGTAAGATTATCTATCTACCTTTAAATTCTAATGAAAGGGTTGAGTGCATTTTTTTTTTAAACAACATTGGAAAGATTTTTTAAAAGCTCTCTAAACTAAGCTTTGAAATTCAAGTTACATTTTCAAACTGTTTTTGAGGCTTTTAAAACTAAAAATTCTATGAATCACAGGAGTGGAAGGAAGTAAGGAGAAAGGCAGCTGGGTAGACAGATGGGACCTGAGGGGAGAAAGACTAGGCTGTGGGGGTCTTTGGAGCCAACCCTTCTCCCTACCGTGCCCTCATTTCCCTCTTCAAGTAGCAGATCGACTGGTTTTAGGCTTTGTTCCAGCAAAAGTGAAGTTAGTTAAGTTTTCCACACAGCCATGCACGTTCCTCAACAGAGGTCAGCACCATCCAAGTTATTCCACTTTTTAGGTTACTCTTCTTTGGTTTCTGCTCTGGTATAACTACTTTTTCACTCTAAATCACACTAAGTAAATACACTAAATAACAACAACAACATTGCCAATTCAGAAAAAGATACATTCCACAATTTGCTCAAAACAATAGTTTCTTAGCAGAAAAATAAATATGGAACACATTGAATTGCATGTCTTATTGGGATAAACCCAAATGACTTGCTTTGGGTTCATATACCCAGTGAGAGAAAAAGTTTGCAGATTTTCCTTCAATCTGTTGGGTGCACAAACTATTTCCACATGTTTTAAACTCTTCTCATTAATTAGTTTTTATTTTGACCTATAGGTAGTTTTCTGTGCTATAATATTTTCAAAGCGAGTTTGAGTGCAAGATAATCATGACCTCCCAAAAGGCTGAAAAATTAGCGGAGAGAACTGGGCAAAAAGAAAAATACACCTTATGAAGAATGACTCCCTCCATCTTATTCTCTTTTGTGCTACCATAAAAAAGAAGACCTTAATCTAGGTAATTTATAAAAAGAAAAGCTTCATTTGGCTCACAGTTTTGATGTCTGAAAAAGTTCAAGATTGGGCATCTGGATCTGGGGATGGCCTCAAGAACCTTCCACTCATGGTAATAGGTGAAGGGGAGAGATCCCATGGCAAGAGAAAAACAAGAGAGAGCGGGAAAGAGGTGCCAGCCTATTTTTAACAACCAGCTCTTCAGGGAACTAATAGGATAAGAACTCACCAACCCACAAAGGTGGGTATTAATCTATTTATAAAAGATATACCCACATGACCCAAACACCTCTCATCAGGCCCAATCTCCAACACTAGGGATTGAATTTCAACATGGTGTTTGGAGGGAGAAACATCCAAACCATTAAATCCTCATATCCCTTTTCTACTGTCCCCTAACTCATAAAATTTATCTTCTTCCTTAGACATAAGTAGTAAGTTTTTATTATTTTTCATGTCAAACAGTATTAATTTACTTTCAAACTGTTATTACTTATAAAAGCTTATTTTCATTGTTCAGCTGAAATATTTTTGTCTGTAAAAAGTTAATTGGTCTCTTAGATTGAAATGGGATACAGCATAATTTCACATTAATATTAATAGAAATGTTTTTCATTGAAAGACCTTTTCCTCCAAGTTTTCAAGTATAATTTAAAGACAATAAGTGAAGGATAAGTGTTTTTATCGAGGAACTGCTGTTTCAGAAATCATGCCAGGCACTGAAGGAAAGTTTATAGAAAGCACTGGTGTGGTTCCTGCTCTCTTGGTGTTTACAGTCAAATTGGGAAGATGGTTGAAGTAATTTTCTCTTTTCCAGAGATATGATTCTAGCTGCCTGGAGTTAATTAATATCATACTCTCTGAAGATATTTGATCATTAAACTAGTGAATTCATGAAGCTGAACTCAGGGTAAAATTTTGTCCCAAAATTCTGAACTCTTTAGAACTATTAGGATCTGCCCTGTAGGGTCTTCTGAAATAGGGATGTATCTTAGAAACCTGAGTTAATGAAGCTTCTAAGATTGCCTAAAGTCATAGTTAACCTCTAAGAAAATTTTGTTCAATGTTTAATGGTCATAATAGAATTTCTTCACCTTTTGTGGATCCATGGCCCTGATCCCTCTAAAAAAGAACTCTTGGTTTGACGTTTAAAGCCTGAAGTCACCAGGAATTTGCAGTCTTGATATTGTCTGCACAAAGAGGCTTCCAGAGCAGCCCACTTCACGTTCTGGCATCCCAGACTCACATTCATAGGGATGCCGCAAGAAGAAAAAAGGGCTGCATACTCACTGGTGTGGAAGAGAGAAGTAAAGGTCAACGCTTGTCTCACCCAGCCGAAGCGTGGAAGAAAAAATATGCCCCATTTCCTACACTGCTCTGGTGTATTTCTGGGAATCTATTAGGCACAAGGAAAGGGATGAAATGAGATGCACATCTCAGACTGGGCCTCTAGCCCATTATTGCTCTCACAAAGCAATAATGCGTCATTTAAGCTGCTTTCCTCAGTAATTTGGGGCAAAAATAGGAAGTTTCTAAATCATAGCTCTTTAATACATTTGTAAGTGTTGCTGACTCATAAAGCCATCTAATATACTTTAATTTGCCTTTTTGTCAATCTCCAGGTTTAAATAAAAGAAAGAAAGTATGACCACTGTAAGTGAGTAAGGATGAAACAGTATTCAATGAGAATACCAGCGCTACCTCGTGTTCTATAGGAAAGGGATGCTGGACGAGGTCAAGGGAAGGCCACTGACTTAAGAAAAAAAAAACAGCAACAACTCCTTGGTAATCATTTATATCTGTATAGAATAGATGGAAAATAATGAATTAAATGGCTGTTCCAGTGAAAGGATAAAACTATACCTGTAGGATGCTGACATCATCCTAAAGAAAGGCTTGTGTTACAGTATTCTTTTCCCTCATGGTCAGATCTTGGTCGATACCAGCAATCCACAGTCTTTTATATAAAAGCTCAGACAGTAAATATTTTAGGCTTTGTGAACCATACAGCCTCTGTTGTAGCTATTTAATTCTGCCATTGTAGCATGAAAGCAGCCATGTTCAACACATCAATTAATGGATGTGGTTGTGTTCCAATAAAACTTTATTCACAAAACAGATGGCTGCTGAATTTGGCCTGTAGGCTATAGTTTGCTGACCTTGAGTCTATCACATTAACCAAATTTATAGCCTGATAATATATATTTATTGGAAGGACAGAGTCTTCCTAGGAAAGTTACTTGAAAAGAACATTAATATGTAGGTGAAGAAGTCATTTGGGGGGAAATGAAGAAAATAATTTAACTTATCTTTTTAGCCCTAGATGGGACTTTGAAATTTTCATTTCTAACCTCCTTTCTTCATAGTTGAAGAAATTGGGGTTTGTAAATGGAGGCAACTTAACAAAACTCACACATTCATAGCTGGGTGTAAAATACAGATATTCTGGTTTAGTTCTTTTTCCAATTACCAGGGTTTTTTCCTATTTGGGTTTTCTTTGCACAACTTCAGATTCACATTGCATAATCCTCAGCATCACCTCCCATTGCTAAATATTAAATTGTTAGGAGATTTTGGTGGTAAGAAATTTTATCTGTGAGTAGACTCTGAATATCAGCTTTTTAAAAACTCAGGTACTTGGGAAAAATGAAAATGGTATCTAGAGGTCTTTGACAGTGACATTATCTGCAGGACCATAAAATAAGAGGTCTGAGCACTAAACTTTATTGCCCAACCCTTTAGACTACATGTAATAGTTGCCCTACTATAGGGAGATGGTATTCAACAAGCAAGATTCTTTTCTCTCTTCTAGCTGTTGGAAGTAGGAAGTAAGAATAGTCAATATGTGTATAATTCCTATTCATACTTAGCAATGAGAGTTTAGAAATCAGAATCAGCTGTATCTAATGTAGGAAATGGAAATTTCCAGGAAAAAGTTAAATAGCATGTAAAAAAGTGATGGAAAACTCTTGCACTAGAATACAGTCTGACGACAGACATGAGTTGCTTCACATCTAAAAGATAGTCTAATCCAAATAACAAATTAGCTGTTTGTTTAAAAGATTAGTGTGTCAAATGCTACTGGAAAATAATGAATATGTGTTTTAAGATTTCTGTATCTGTCCACCCTAGGCAACTACACAAAATTCAGCATCTTCTAGACATATCTTACTATATTGAGGTGTGTATAGATTGCACTAATGGCCATATTTTTCCACTGCCCTCCCCCTACACACATGCCTTTTTCCCAGGTGACTCTGAAGTTCTCTCTAAAGATAGAGAGACTATTTTTCTACTTGTTGGATCCAGCTCTCCCATGAGGCTTGTTTTTGTGAAAAGAAGGAGGTAGATGTGATGATATGTGAGTTCCAAGTCTAGATTTCAAGAGGCTTTGAGTTTTTCTGCTCCTTCCCTTGTGCTTTTGTTATCACCATGCAAAGGGCAGGCCTAGACTAGCCCACTGCTCTAGGAAGTGGATGAGAAACACTTGGAACATACCCAAATCCTCCTACTTGAGCCCAACCTGCATAAGGTCACTCCTAGCCAATTCACAGATGCATGGGACAGTCAGCTGAGATCAGAATAATCACCAAACAAAACCTAGCCTAAATTCAACTGAACACGATAGACATTGAGATGTAAGTATTATTGCATGCCTCCAAGTTTGGGAGTAATTTGTTACACAGCAAATTTATAGCAACAGTTAACTTATGCATATGGAGACTAAGTAAATATCACTACAGATTTTCTAATTGCTACAAATAGTGCAGCAATATTTTCCAAGTACTGTGGCACAACAGTTAAGAGCCTGGAGGATCCTGGAGCTAGAATATATTGATTTGTATCCTAGCTCAGACACCTACCAGTTGCGTCCTTGGGTGTAGCAAAGATCCTAAAATGACCACCAATGAGTTACAGTTATACCCTTGTGTAATCCTTTCCCTAAATATGAGAGGATCCTATGATTAGCTTCTAGCCAACAGAGATTGTCAAACTTGATGGGATGTCACTCTCTTGATTAGGTTATATTATTAACGTATGAGACTGTCTTAGCGAACTGAACAGATTCCCTTGCTAGCTTTGAAGAAATAAGGTGCCATGTTGTGAGAGGACCACATGACAAGGAACTACAGGGGCCACTGGAAGCTGAGAGCAGAACCCAAACAACAGTCAGCAAGAGAACAGAAACCTCACTCCTACAAATCTAAAATGATAAATTTGGCAAGCACTCCTAACAAGGTAGGAGGTAAATTCTTCCCTAATAGAGCCTCCAGATGAGAATGCATCTAGCTAACAACCTAACTGTAGCCTTGTGAGACCCTGAGCCTAGAACTTTGTTAAATTGTGCCCAATCTCCTGTCCTAGAGAAACTGTGAGGTAGAAAACATGTTCTCATAGGAAAACAAAGCAAAATAGACAAATGGTATCACATCAAGCTAAAAAGCTTCTGCACAAGAAAGAAAACAATCATCAATGTGAAAAGACAACCCACAAAATGGGAGAAAAGATTTCAAACTGCCAATCTAACAAGGTATTAATAACTAGAATATATAAGGAGATCAAACTCAATAGGAAAAAAATCAAATCCGATTAAACATAGACAAAGGATCTGAAGAATAGCCATTTTTCAAAAGAAGAGAAACAAATGGCCAATAGATATGTGGAAAAAAGCTCAATAACACTAATCATCAGAGAAATGCAAATTAAAACTACAATGAGATACATCTCACCTTAATTAAAAGGACTTTTATCCAAAAGGCAAGCAGTAAGGAATGCTGGCAAAGATAGGGAGAAATGGGAACCCTTATATGCCACCCTGTTGGTGGGAATGTAAATTAGCACGGCCACTATGGAAAACAGTATGGAAGCTCCTCACAACTCTAAAAGTGTAAATAGAACTGCCACATGAGCTAGCGATCCTCCTGCTGGGTATGTATCCAGAGGAATGAAATCAGTACATAGAAGAGACATCTGAACTTCCATGTTCATTGCACCACTAGTCACGATATGGAATAAACCTAAGTATCCATCAATGGATGAATGGATAAAGAAAATGTAGAACATATATACAATGGAATATCATTCAGCCGCAAAAGAGTGAAACTCTTCCATTTGCAACAACATAGATGGAAATGGAGAACATTATATTAAGTGAAACAAACCAGCCACAGAAAGACAAATTCCACATGTTCTCACTCATATGTGAGAGTTAAAAATCTGGATAGTTTAACCCATGGAGAAAGAGAGTAGGATAATGATAACCAGAGGTTGGAAAGGGTAGCAGGAAGGGTGAAGACAAGTAAGGCTGGTAAATGGCTGTAAAAATATAATTCAATAGAAGGAATAAGATCTAGTATCCAGTGGCACAGTAGGGTGACTACAGGTAACAATAATTTCTTATATATTTTAAAGTAACTAAAATAGTGGAATTGGAATGTTCCTAACACAACAAAATGATAAGTGCTTGAGGTGATGAACACCCCAATTGCCCTGATTTGATTATTACACATTGTATGGCTGTATGCAAATATCATATGTACCCCATGAGTATATACAACTATTATGTACCTATAATAATTAAAAATTACAATTTTAAAAAATAAATTAACTAGTGGGCGGCACTGTAGCTCAAAGGAATAGGGCACCGGCCCCATATGCTGTAGTGGTGGGTTCAAACCCAGCCCCGGCCAATAAATAAATAAATAAATAAATAAATAAATAAATAAACTAGGGAATGTTTAAAGCTCAATATTGAGAAAAAGAAAGTTGTACAAAGACACATCCAGTTTAATACCATTTATTTAAATTTTTCTGGAACACTGTAAATTACATAGAGAAATATACATATACTATAAGTGTAAGGATGCATATTTGATTCTGAGTGGGGAAGGAAGTGGAATGGAATGGGGCTGGGTCACAAAGGGGCTTTACTGTCTGCAAATTTATCACAATGTCAGCGTTGGTTAACGCTAGGTAGTGAGTACGAACATTTGTTAGATTAGTTGTGTATTTCTGTATATTTTAAATACTTCCTTTAAAGAATCAGTTCTGTCTACTTGTCTGTGAATTAGGAAACCTAGCTTCTGATTTCTGCCCTATCACTAGCAAATTTCATAACCTGAGGCAAACCATTTCACTTTTATAGGTTCCAGTTTCTTTATTTGTTGAGGAGTGGAAAAAATAGAAAGCAGACAGATAGTTTCATATATTCCTCCAAGTTACAGGGGCTAGAATACTTTATCCCTTGCCTGCACAAAGAACTATATACAAAATCACCCCAAATCTATTCTTAAATTCTGCTGGAACTATTCTGTCCAATATAGTAGACACTTGTGCCATGTGGCTATTTAAATTGAAATTTGAACTAATTAAAATTAAAAACTTACTTCCTCACGCACACTAGCCACATTTCAACTGCTCAGTAGCCACATGTAGTAAGTGCCTACTATACCAGACAGAACAGATCCAGAATATTTACATCGTCTCTCAGCAAGGGACTGGACAAAACTGTAGAAGAGTTCCAAATGTGATCTGATAACCTGTTCTGGCATGTTTCGATCCTTCATAATCTGTTTTATCAAGCATATAACTAATAGGTTGGGTTATCCATGACAGTCAGCACTTAACGGCAGGATTCAATTCCCTTAATCCAGAAACAAACTAGACAGGAGAATGCAAAACTGAGAAAGATGGAATATTAGTTGTTACCAAACTTTAAATTGCAGGATATTATAGCAACAACTTTCTTTTTGCTTTGTTCATTCTAAAATCTTTCCAATTTCACTTCCAGTTCTAATATCTATCACCTCCTTAATTAAATCATGCTCATATTACATTTCTTCCTTTAAAACATACTTAAGGAGGGGGCCAAGATGGCAGACTACAAGCAGCCTGCATAAGCCACTCACAGAGAGGGGCAAGGGTGGCAAACAGACATTGACGTTCAGATCATTTGTCAAAGAGAGAGCATTGGGAATTAATAGAGAAGCAACAGGATGCTCCCAGAATGACGGAGACGGAAGTAGGGAGACATGCTTGGCAGGATCAAGAGTACATGGGAAGGTGCTTTCATGTGGGAAAGGGACAGAGGAGAGAATCCTGGGGCCCAACACGTCCCCCGCCAGACACTGCAGTGCAGTCTGCGGAGGGGACCCTCTACCTCAGCAGACCACTCTAGGGAGCTGACTGGGGGCTGTGCAGCAGCAATTTCTCTGGAGACAAGGCACAGCAGGATCTCACTGGCTCACAAACCCTGGGCACTATGGCTGGTGCCCCAGGTGAGATCCCAGCCCCATAGCACTGAGTGTACCTAGGTGTTGAATCCATTGCTGCATCCTCCTCATTGCCCCTCCCAGCCCAGGGATGGACTAAGGAAGCCTAGGGCTCTTACATGCCTAATAGGTGGGTGCTGCGTACCCCCACCACTGCCTGGGGACCTGAGCAAGGTGAACATTCAAGCCACTGCACTGAATCCCACTGCTGCCAGTGGACCTGTGCGGGACAGAAAAAGCTGCCCCAGGCTGACAAATACCACCACCAGTGGACCTGGGCATGGTGATTGTTCATGCTATAGCACACCAACTGCCCTGACAACCACAGACGACTGTGAGACACAGGGAAGCAGCAGTGTTAAAGGCTCACAGTATACCACCAGTGTGAAGACATGACCCACAAACTGGGAGAAAATACTTGCCAACTACCAATCTAACAAGGGAGTAAGGAAATCACAGTCAACAGGAAAAAATCAAATAATCCAATTAAAAAATAGGCAAAGGATCTGAATAGACACTTCTCAGAAGACAAACAGCCTCCTTCCTGCCTGGTCAGTCTTCTGGAGTAAGGACTCAAGTGCACCATCCAGGAACCTCTCTCTGTCCTCAGTGAACACCACAATTCCCACAGAGAAGAAGAGGTGCACAGCAAACCTGTCTTCAGCTGAGAGAAGAGGTTTCAGATGAGACAGAATCAGCATAAGCACTCTGGCAACAGTAAAATCAGGCTGTTTTGACACTCACAAAGGATCACAATAGTTCTCCAGCAATGGATTCCAATCAGAAGGAGTGAGGGTTATGGTGGGAGGAGCCGCTATTGAGCTTCTTCCAATTTGCCATGGGCTTCACTGTTTAAATAGGACAGGATGAGAGCCCAGAGGTAACAGAACAGCTCCAGCTTATCAAAATAACACCGTTAAGGGAACAATTATCTGAGTCATGCATAAATACGCAGTGATACGGCTAAAGACACCAGAGCAGATGCATAGAGCCACTTTGTGAATGAATTGGAGTTTTTCAATTTTATGTCAGATTAATGTGAGGGTACACACAGTTAGGTTACATTGTTTGCATTTTAAAGGTAAAGTCAGAGTTGTAGTTGTTTCCTACACCCAGGAAGTGAGCCATATACCCATACATTGTTCCCTGGGAACTTGCTGAACCCACTTCCCTCTCCCTCCCTTCTTGAATTTAATTGGATTTTTCTTTTAAGTGAGCACATAGTAAGTAGTTAATCTACTGGTTTCAACTTAGTATTGAGCATATCAGATGCTCATTTTTCCATTCCTGTGATACTTTCCCTGGAGAACATTTTCCAAATCCATCTGGGTTGTTACAAAAGATACAAAATCTCCATCATTTTATGGCAGAATAGTATTCCATGGTATACATATACCATAGTTTACTAATCCACACATGTGTTGAAGGGTATTTGGATTTTCCCACATCTTTGCAATTGTGAATTGGACTGCTATAAACATTCAGGGCAAATGTCCTTATGATAAAATGAGTTTTTTCTTTGGGGTAGATACCTAGTAATGGGGTTGCAGGATCAAATGGAAGGTCAACTTTTAGTTATTTGAGGGCTTCCCATACTTCTTTACATAAAGGCTATACTATCTTGAAGTCCCACCAACAGTGCATGAGTGTTCCTCTCTCTGCACCCACACCAGCATCTGTTGCTTTGGGACCTTGTGATGTGGGCCATTCTCACTGAGGTTAGATAATATCTCAAGTGGTTTTAATTTGCATTTCTCTGATAGTTAGAGATGATGAGGATTTTTTCATGTGCTCGTTGGCCATTTATCTGTCCTCATGACAAAAGATTATGCTCATGTCTCTTGCCCAGTTTTTAATTGGGTTGTTTGCTTGTTTTTGTTGTTGTTGTTGTCATTGATTCATTTTAGCTCTTTCTGGTTGTTAGCCCTTTGCCAGATTCATAGAATGCAAATATCTTCTCCCACTTTGAAGGTTGTTTCTTTGATTTGTTGATCATGTCCTTAGCTGTGAAGAAACTTTTTAACTTGATCAGGTCCCAATTATTTAAATTCTTTCCCAAGACCAATATTATTAAGAGTCTTTCTCCACCCTTTCTCTTAGAGTTTTTATAGTTTCATATGTTAGATTTATATCTTTCATACATTACGAGCTAGTTTTCATAAGTGGAGGGGTTACAGATCTAGATTCAGTCTTTTACATGTGGCTAACCAGTTCTCCCAGCACCATTCATTAAATTAGGGACTTTTTTCCACAGTGTATGCTTTTGTCTGCTTTATCAAAGAACAGGTGTTGATGTGAGGCTGGTTTGATCTCTAGGTCTTCTATTCTGTTGCATAGGCCTATGTCTCTGTTTTTATGCCAGGACCATGCTGTTTTGATCACTATAAACTTGTAGTTTAACCTGAAGTCTAGTGACATGGATGCCTCCAGATTTGTTCTTATTTCACAGAATTGTGTTGGTTATTTGAGTTTTTTTCTGATTCCATACAAAATGTTAAACTATTTTTTCAAAATCTTCAAAGTTTATCATTGGAATTTTAATGGTGATTGCATTAAATCTATAGACTGCTTTGGGCAGTATAGACATTTTAACATTGATTCCTCCCAGCCATGATCATGTTATGTTCTTCCATCTGTTAACATCCTCTGCTATATCTTTTCTCAGTGCTTTATAGTTCTCTCTGTACAGATCTGTTGCATCCTTTGTTAAGTATACTCCAAGGTATTTCATTTTCTTTGATGCTACTGTGAAGAATATTATATCTTTGATTTGATTTTCAGCTTGCCTGCTATCGGCATATAAGAAGGCTACTAATTTGCAAACATTGATTTTATATCCTAAGATGTTGCTCTATTTCCTAATGACTTCTAAGAGACTCATAGTTGAGTCCTTGGGATTTTCTAAATGTAAAGTCATATTATCAGCAAACAGTGCTAGTTCCACCTCTTGTCCCCATTTGGATATCCTTGCTATCATTCTCTTGTCTGACTACAGTGGCTAGGACTTCCAGCACTATGTTAAATAGTAATGACAATAGTGGACAACCTTGTCTTTTTCTGGCTCTAAGCAGAAATGCTTTCAGTTTTTCTCCATTCAGTATGATATTGACTGTGGGTTTGTTCTAAAGGGCTTCTATCAATTTAAGGTATGTTCCATATATGCCAATTTTCTTAAGTGTCTTATCGAAAAGGGATGTAGAACTGTGCTAAATGCTTTTTTTGCATCTATTGAGAGGATTAGTGAGTTTTTGTTGATGTGATGAATTATGTTTATAGTTTTGCATATGTTGAACCAGCCTTGCACCCCTGAGAATGAAACTCCCCTGATTATAATGAATTATTTTGTTCATGAGCAGCTGAATTCTGTTTGCTAAAATTTTATTATTTTTGCATCTATATTCATTAAAGATATTAGCCTACAGTTTTCTTTTTGTTGTTGTTGTGTCCTTTCATGGCCTTGTTATCAGGGTGGTATTTGCTTCATAGAAGAGGTTGGGAGGATTCCTACCTTCTCAATGTTATGAGTAAATTCTGCAATATAGGTATAAGCTCTTCTTTGAAGGCTTGGTGGAATTCTTGTGTAAAACTGCCTGGTCTGGGACTTTTTTTGGTTGGAAGATTTTTTATTATTGTTTCAATCTTGTTGCTTGATATTGGTCTGTTCAAGAGCTCTGTTTCTTCCTAGTTGAGTCTAGGGAGGTACTGTGATTCTAGAAATTTGTCCATTTCCTCCACATTTCCAAATTTCTGGGCATAGAGACTATTATAATATTCAGTGATGGTATTTTGTATTTTCATGGTTATTATTTCCCCTTTTTTGTTTCTGATTGAGTTTATGAGAGATTTTTTTTTGTTTCTAGTTAATCTATCCAAAAGCTTATCAATTTTGTTTATCTTTTCAAAGCTTTGTTAATCTTCTGAAGTTACTTTGTTCTCAGTTTCATTTAGTTTGATCTGATTTTGGTTATCTCTCTTCTTCTGCTGGGTTTGGAATTGGATTGCTCTTCCTTTTCCAGTTCTTTGAGACGATTCATTATGTTATTTATTTGTACTCTTTTTGATTTCTATATGCGGTCATTTAAGTTGATGAATTTCCCTGTCAAGTCTGCTTTGCAGTATCCCACATGTTTTGATAGCTTGTGGCCTCATTGTCATTACATTCAAGGAATCAATTAATTTCTGTCTTTATCTCCTCCTTGACTCTGCTATTGCTCAGCAATAAGTTGTTTAGTTTCCATGATTTTGTGTGGGGATGAGTGTTTCCATTGGAATTGATTTCTACTTTTATTCCATTAGTGTCTTTGAAGTTCCATGGTATAATTTCTATTTTTTTTAATTTGTTGAGGTTTGTTTTATGACCTAGAATATGATCAGTCTTAGAGAATGATTCATGAGCTGATGAGAATGTATACTGGGGTGAAATGTTCTGTAGATGTGTGTTAAGACTGTTGGTTCTGGAGTTGTGTTTAAGTCAATAAGTGTGAATATTTAAAATGGTTGCTGGCTTCAATGTGGGAATCTGCTGCCATCATAAAGATCAGGTGTAGTTCTCCAAGGTCAGGGATCATTGGACCTCTTTCATAAGCCAAAAATAAAGGAGACTGATTATGATTCCATGGTAGAGACTTTACATCTTCTGTATTAACCTGGGTAGAAGTGGAACACGTTATTCTTAGTAAAACGTCGCAAGAATCCAATGTACTCAATTCTGATATGAGGACAATTAATGATTTAGTACATGGTGGGAGTGGGGGAAGGGGATAGCAGAGAGAGGGAAGGGGCGGTCACAGTGTGTGACACACCTTTTGGGGATGGGACACAATTATAAGAGGGACTTTACCTAACAAATGGAATCAATGTAACCTGGTTCTTTGTCCCCTCAATGAATCCCCAACAATAATAAATAAATAAATAAACAAACAAGTAAATAAAGGAGACTTAGATTAGACCCTTAAGGAAATTTCCATAAATACTCAGCACACCAGAAATCCTTCCATTATCCTCCTTGACACCCAAAATTCAGGTTGGCCAGGGATAATAGTGTATGTATGTATACCTTGCCATGCAAGGTATAACCAGTGGAGTAAAGATTTTGGAACCTGAAATTCCAATTTAATTCTTCACAATTTGCCATCTGAAGACATTAAACAAGTTACTATACCCTTCAGAACTTTGGATTTCTTAGCCATAAAATGGGGACAATAAATTCCACATAGGGACTCATCATAAAGTTTAACTAAGAAACTTGTGAAAGGGTTTTGAAAGGATTTTGTAAACCATAACTTTACTTTGAAAGGATTTTGCAAACTGTGACTTTACTAGCCCTTGCTAATTATCCTTAATAGCCATTCATTCATTTATTCATGCACACATTTATTCATTTATCTACCAGCAATCATTTACTGAGAACCTAGCATTCATTCCAAATACAATGAAAAATAATTTTATGTTTTAGGATCAGCCACCTGCCTATTCTCTGAGAGGCCATGATTAGCAGAGAAACCTCCAAAATCCAAAGCCATGAAATTCCCTTTGCTCATGCCACTTCTTCACCAAGGCAAATATATGCCAGACCTCTACTTTCAAGGAACTTCCATTTTATGAAGAGATACATATTCCCAAAGCTAAATTTACAAGGATCTTAAAATACCGAAGAATTTAAGTCATTTTTCTGCACATTTTTCCTTTTAGTGTATTACTCATACATGCCCAACAGAAGCTAAATTTATCTACCTCTCCCAGCTAAGCCATCTGTTGCACGTAAACATCAGCGATGCATACATTTAGTTAATTATGGTTCTCAAAAAATCTGACAACAAAAGGGTGTTGATGCTGATATTACAGTAGAAAAATGAAAAGATGTTTGTGTCAGAATAGATCTATAATAGGCTTACCAATAAAGACAAAATTTGAAAGTAGAAAGAAAATATAAGTCTCATAAAAGGAGGCATGTACATCAACACAGGTGCAAGGAATGAAACTTTTTAAAAGTGTCACTCATGCAATAGAAGAAAATCATTCTGAAGTTTTACAAGGGAAAATACTAGAAACAAAATAAAATTTTCTAAAATGTCAGGTTCACATATACAAATCTTGCCTTTATGAGCCCCTCAGGACAAAGGCATGTCCATAATGAATATATGTTTATGGATAAATCTCCAATGAGGAACAGTCCAATCAAATATGTTTTATGGTAGCCATTATTTCAATATTCACTGAATATAAATTACTTATTGACTTACATTACTATTCAATTAGAAATATATTTGCAAATAAATTACAAATTAATGGTGAAATTGACATTATCTCCAAGTTAAGAGTATCACCAACTGACCTATTAATTTTACTGAATTTTCTCTTCCTTACAATACCCCATGAGAACTTTTCTCTATGCTACATTAGAAAGGAATCCAAAACAGAGAAATTAAATCAATTCGCATTGAATATCACCCACCCTTGTTCATGCATTGAAAGTTAATAATAAACCAAATATATGTCATTGATTTAACATACTTCTTAGAAGAGATACAACAGCAGTAGGTGTCACATGAGTTGTAGAAAGCATTGTACCACGCTACATCCCCTTGAACACTAAAGCCTCATCAGTCATGTCCCTAGCTTCTTGACACTGAAAGCAATGAACCCAACTCTTTATTCCCACCAAAGCTTGGTCTGAGAAACTTGGGTAACTCTAATTTATTCTCTTGTTCATGTACTATACACCACATGAAGATTTTAGGTTTGCAAAAATTATGAGGTAATTTGTTATTATGTATCTGAGAAGAGATACATAAGGCATAGACATAAAAGATACAAAAGACATAGACATATAAAAAGTTACGTAATCAATATGCAGTTTTTAAAACTATATATTTTATCACTCCTGCTTTATAAGCAATATTCCTACCCCCTAAAAAAATAATCTTGTCTCCATAGGAAATACATTCAGGTTTCAACCTCTGTTTTTGGTTGCAGGCACACTTGTCATTCTAGATCAGTAATGACTACTGAAGTAAAGATCTCCAGACCATCTCCAATCCTTCCATAATCCAGGGAAAGCTTTTACATATTTGTAAAGTGCATCTCCACTATGGGGAATAGTTGTATTCTGTGATAATCAAACTCATGTATATATTTTATTAGTTTAGTTTTACTCTAAATGTCCATAGGAAATTCTACATGCATGTTTAAAATTCAATATAAATCTTTTTGTCAATTCAAATAAAAATAATAATCTCATATTTCTGCTCATCAAGGACACCATGAATTGTAAAAATTGCTATTAGATTAATAATGGCTTTGGGGGGGAAACACGCTATCATATTGATTGTATATAATTATTTATACAAAATATGGGGGGGCATATGCCTCAGTATTGGGGCAATATTCTGATTCATCTGTTTTACAAATGTAAACTGTAATATTTTAGATTTTCTAAAAGAAGGGGATGTCTGCCAATGTTTGTGAATATGAAGAAGGTGGATACCACAGGAAAGTTATGAAAATATACACTGTGTGCTGGTCCAGATGTTCAAGGACAGCATGGGAGATCAAATGGTAATTAGAGAGATAGTCTTTAAGAAGAATACACACACACACTTATTTGTCTTTTGTTTTCATGACAATCAGTACAATCTATGTTTGGGAATGGGTAGAGGAATTCTGTAAATTTAACAAAGAACAGTGTATGCAATTTCTTTGGCTGAGTACACACAATACATTTGGATTTCATTTATCTTAATGGTTTAGGAGTGATAAGACCAACACACTTGAGGCTCCTACTGGTGAATCAGACCAGACAGGATTTTACATTGACACTCATGTGACTACGGGAGTCAACAGCCTAGGGTCGGTTGACTTGGTGGAGAAGTGTGTAAAGTAAGAGTGATCAGGAAATACTGAGGGTTACTGTTAAATAGCATGATGGCTGATACCATATCTATAGACTGGTTAAATAGTTTAGGAACTTCATTTTAAATCTGTTTTGACAAACTTCCTTAAGGAAAGAATAAATAATTGTATTCTGAAGTGTTGATAATAATCTCTTGGTTGGGCACATTGACTAATGAGCTAGGTTGTTTCTTACCCTTATTTGTTGTATTAGTTTCCTATGGCTGCTGTAACAAATGACTACAAATTTAGTGGCTTAAACCAACACAAATTCATGATCTTACACTTTGGGGAATCAAAAGTCTGAAAATGGATTTTACCCCTGCCCCTGCCTCCTTCCTAATATTCCACTGGCCAAAATATGAGCTTATGGGGCTTAGTTCCTTTTTAAGACTTGAGGGAAAATCCATTTTCCTTACCTTTTCCAGTATCTAGAGGCAATCTACATTCCTTGGATCATGACCTCTTCCTCCCATCACTCTAGTCTGCATTCATTGGCACATCTGCTTCTCCTTATCTGCTCTGTTATCATATCTCCTTCCCTGTTTCTGACTCTCGTGATTCCATCTTTCCCAATAAGAACCTTTATGAACATTGGGCCAACACAGATAATCCACAATAATCTTCCTTTCTCAAGGTCTTTAATTTTTTCTTATCTTCAAAGTCCCTATTGCCATGTAAAGTAACATATTTATTGGTTTTAAGGATTAGGAAATGGTCTTTTTTGAGGGCCATTATTCCATTTACTATACTTGCTTCCTATCTTATTTCTTTGTTCCTTTTAAAATAGGAGTATCTCAAGGTTATGTTGTGTAACCCACTGGCGAACTGCAAGGTCCTCTGATATTTAATAGATCTTTCGCTTTGTTACTATTTTTAATATGGTGAAGCCTAGACCAGTGATCATCAATGTAGAAAAGTACATCACCACCACATAGGACTTGCTAAAAATGCAAATTCTTAAGCCCCACTCTGAACTTCTGAATCAGAAACTTTAGGGATAGGGCTCAGCAATCCATGACATTCAAGGTGATTAATGTTTAAATTTGGGAAACATTGATCAGGACTTATGCATGGTATTTCTGTTATGTTGCCCTTCATTATTTTAAATTATTCTTAGTCACATGTTCTTGTTAGTTCTAGTGAGCTGCGCTAACTATACCAGGGATGCAAATATTGGGTAGAGAAAACAGGCCTTGAGATCTTTGTTTGGATCAATATAATCAAAAGATACAAACATGTTCTGGAAAAGCCATTTCACATTGCATCCAATCAATTTTATTTGACAGCTCTTTTTCCATAAAGGTTTTCCTTGGAGAATCCCGAGTACTCAGAGAATCTGTTAGATTCATGCTAAAATTAGAGAATGCCTATTATGTGTCAGGAACTCTAAAAAATGTTTCCCGTTTAGCATCTCATCATATCCCTTGACTTTATAAAATAGATAAGATGCCCCCTATTTCAAATATGAAGAGACTGAGACTTAAAGAGACAGATTTCACATCAGTTTATTTTCCCCACAGTATAGCCAGCCAGAAATAGTATGAGTATTTCTGAATGAAGCAAAAGAGGAAGAAACGGAGAAAGGGAGACCCTATGGTCAGAACGTACTAAGTGGAAGAGACATGATTCAAAGCCACGGTCACTTCATTTCAAACTCAACTCATTCTATTATGTGGCACTGCCTCCAACTTTTGGGGGGTGTGTGCAAATCTGTATGCCCATAGCATATGAATATCATGACTTAATATATGATTATTATAAATAACGGCTAACTTAAACTAAAAAAATCACAGTTTATAACTGATTATCAGTTTTTAGTTTGGGTCATGAAAATATATCCAATTGAATTACCAGAGAATCTTCAAACACATAGACAGATATAAATCCAATATGATGAAAATATCAATTGTGTATCAGTCATTATAAACATTTCTCTATATTTTCTGTTTATTTTGTATGTGATAGAAAAATTGAATGTGTCTTCAAGGAGGAATGACACCTATGGTGAATTTTCCTTTTCCTACAAGCCTCCATGCAAATCATTCATTCACTAGTCATACTCTCATTTGTTGATGTTGGAGGATGTATATTTTACAACCCAAAGTTACCAACAATATTGTTGACACTTTTAGAAAAGCTAGTTTCATTACAAGATTTTTATCACAAGTAAAACACATGGAATTTTCCATTGAATGTGTGCTCATAGTAACAACACTTGAATATTAGTTATGATGTATTCATTTTATTGGACTTTCACACCCCCAGACCAGGGATTCATAACCTAGAGTTCATAGACTAGGGGGCTCCTGGACATAATTCAAGACATCCATGAACTTGATTCCACCTAATTCTATGCATTTTATATATTTTAAAACATAATTTTGAGAAAGGGGCCATAGATTTCACTAGACTGCTAAAAAAGTCTATAATATGACAAAAAAAAACCCTGATTTACTGGCACTCTATTTTATAATAAATAATGTATAATCAATATTACATTCACATTTAGCTGTATTCAATTATTTAATTCAATATAGTGAATAATCAGGTCAACAAACAACTAATAAACATAAACTTTATTCAAAGCATTGTTCCAAATTACTGAGACAAATTTATTCTTGCTCATAAATTTATAATTGATTCAGAAAGATAATATTTTTAAAAATAAATTCTAAAAATACGGTTATAAGAAAGATTATGAAACCAATGACCTTAGATATATTACATAACTTGCTTTAACACAGTATTTTTTACTGGAATGAGAGAAATTATTGGCTGAGTGCAAGATTTATGCATTTATATTTCTGATAAAAAAATCATTAACACTAACCATTTGACAATAGAACTGCACCTCCAGCTTTTCTTTGTGTTTATCTAGGTAACATTTGATTATGTTTGACACTTCAGGCATTAGTCTTGCTAGGAACATTGCTTAAAATTCATAGCTGGAGGTCTCAGTGTGTGACACACCTTTTGGGGGCAAGGCACAATTGTAAGAGGGACTTTACCTAACAAATGCAATCAGCGTAACCTGGTTTCTTGTACCTTCAATGAATCCCCAACAATAAAAAAAAATTCATAGCCAGAAGTTATGGTCAGATACTACAGAATATGATGGATGTGTGAATTTGGAAACTCTTTTTTTTTTTTGAGACGGAGCCTCAAACTATCCCCCTGGGTAGAGTGCCATGGCATCACAGCTCATACCAACCTCCAACTCCTGGGCTCAAGCGAGTCTCCTGCCTCTGCCTCCCAAGTAGCTGGGACCACAGGTGCCTGCCACAACACCCGGCCATTTTTTGGTTGCAG
>CAUYQV010088803.1:0-59515 GCA_963574575.1 Galagoides demidoff
TTTATTTATTTATTTTTGACTGGTTTTGGCGGGGGGTGGGTTTGAACCTGCCACCTCTGGCATATGGGACCGGCACCCTACCCGTTTGAGCCACAGGTGCCGCCCTACTCTTGAGAATCTTTGAGGCGCTTATGTTTGTAAAATTTTGAGTGATATAGTCAAAACTTTTTAAATTATTTGATGTCTTGGGAAACTTACTAATTTTTATACTGTGTGCTTGCTATTAAAAATTTTTTTTTTTTATAAGGTGGTAGAAGTCAACCAACTCAGAATGCTGAACTCATTAATGTCACATCAGGGTTAAAATTCTTTATCCTTTAGGTAATGAAGGAAATATGTTAAGAAGGTAGAGATTTAAATCACGGGTAGATAAATGTAATAGAATTTACTGGAGCAGTCCATAATTTTTATCAGTTATGCTGCCTTCTGGTACCTTTTGGCATGTCAGCAGTTAAATTCTTTTTCTTTTTTTTGAGACAGAGTCTTATTATGTCACCCTCAGTAGAGTGCCCTGGTGTCATAGGTCACAGCAACCTCAAACTCTTGGGCATAAGTGATTCTTTTGCCTGAGACTCCCAAGTAGCTGGGACTACAGGCACCGCCACAATGCCTGGCTATTTTGTTGTTGTTGTTGCAGTTGTCATTGTTGTTTTAGCTGGGCTGGGTTTGAACCTGTGAGCCTGGGTTTATGTGGCTGGTGCCCTACCCACTGAGCTACAGGTGCCGCCCCTTAGCATTTAAGACATAGCCTAACTATGTTGCCCTGGATAGAGTTCCATGCTAGCACAGGTCACAGCAACCTCAAACTCTTGGAGTTAAGCAATTCTCTTGCCTCAGCCTCCTAAGTAGCTGGGACTACAGGCACTGGCCACAACGCCCAGGTATTTTTTGGTTGTAGTTGTCATTATTGTTTGGCAGGCCCGGGCGGATTCCAACCACCAACTCCAGTGTATGTAGCTGGTGCCCTAGCTGCCGAGCTACAGGCGCTGTGCCGGCTTTTAAATTCTTCATGGAATTTAGTTATTAAAGCAAAGACAAGACTGCTTTATATTAAATTCTAATCCATACTGATAGTTATCTCTTCAAGTTCCAAGGTGGAGTCATCTGCTTATTAGCCAAGGCAATCAGGTCAGAAATTTTATGTCTAATGGCACAGAATAGTATCTGCCCTTTAAGAAGATATTGTTGGAGGCAGTGGTTTCAAGACAGTGTTAAAGTGTAACGTTTACAAAATATGTTTCTCTATAACACTACTTAAACTTTAGCATTTCTTTTGCCTGTGACATGTGAGCATTCTTTAAAAAAAAAAAACTTCACAGAGGTTTTTGATGTACAGTTAGAGTTGGAACTTCTGTTCTTTTTGGAAGATTTTATAGCTTCATGGTTAAGAGTTTAGACTCTGAGTTTAGCTGACTTGTGTTTTAAACCTAATGCTTACCTTATTATTGTGACAGGTTAAAATAATACTAACAAGCATATTATGTAATTATATAATTTATATATTAGAGCTAGTAGATGATTGTATACATGTACTTAGTGCAGGTTTGTGCATTTAGAAGCCACTCTTTTTTTTTTTTTTAAAGTAAATTTATTTCAGGTTAATGTGAGGGTACAAACAACCAGGTCAAAATACTTGATTTTGTTAGGTAGAGTCTTTCTTAGTGTGTCAACACCTTCATAAAAGCCACTCTTAAATAGCCGGTTGTCATGATTATTAAATGCCAGATCAGGACCTCATTTGTGTGTCACATTTTTCTTATCCTGAGTCTTTTTTAATACTTTGTCCTTTGCTCTTCCTAGAGTAAAAGAAGCCATCACTATTTGACTGATACTTTTAATCATTTTGGTCTTTTCCTGTCGGTGAAAGAAGGTGGCCATTGGAGACTACTGCAATTCTCCTTCCTCAGCCTCCCCAGAAGCTGGCACTACAGGCACCTACTATAGCTCCCAGCTACCTTCTCCAACTCCCTGCTAATTTTCCTATTTTTAACAGAGACATGGTCTCACTTTTGCTCAGGCTGGTTTCTTAACTCCTGAGCTCAAGAGATCTTCCCAGCTCGCACTGCCAGAGTGCTAGGATTCCAGGCATAAGCCACCACACCCAGCCGAAAAGGGTGGATTTATTAAAACTTCTATTTGAGTTTTTTATAAAGAAAGGTTGAAACAAAATATACATACACATTTATATGTCTCTTATTGAGTTTGGATCCACTAAGAATATGCCTCTCTTGGTCACACACGTCTCTGAGAGTGGTATTGTTTTATATTGTTTTGCTTTGCTGAAAAGTAGTGACCAGGAGAAGTTCCAGTGTGTTGTCTCTAGTTAGTATACCATACTCTGAACATCCCCTTCAAGGGTACCGAGTAGAAAAGAATAGGAGAACTTCACAGCAGTAGCTTTTGAGTGACATTAACCAAGGTGATTTTACTGAGTAGAATGATCTCATATCCTGCCCCTTGGCATACTTTCTAGTGTTTATCAACTCCTAGATCAGTGGTTTTCAAACTGTCAGTGGTAGCACGTTCTGGAATCAGTTTAAGAAGTTGCTCTCTTTTGGCCCTGTAATTAAATGAAATAAAATAATAGAAAATGTTACGAGTGTATCATACAATAAGATCTCACACAATCTAGTTTCATAAAACTTTTGTGTCAATGGTATGTTTAGGTATAGGATTGCAGAGACCAAAGTTCTAGTAATGATCATTTGGGAAACTGTATGAAACTCCGTCTTTAAAATCCATATTGCTAACCTGATTTGAACCACAAAAGCCTTCAGATATATCTAAGAAAAATATTACCAGGTCAATATAGCCTTATCTCTGATGGTAACAGTTGGTAAACTGTGAAACTCCTTGTTTTTAGTTTTTTCTTTATTTGTGTGAGGGTATGTGTGTTTTTTTGTTTGCTCTGGTAAATTTAAAATTTCATAGGTAAGAAATTTACAATATTTCCTAGTTGTGTAGGAATTTACTCTTGCTGTGTATTGATGGAAGAGACCCATGCAGTCAAAAAAAAAAATTACAAAAAACTGATGAAAGACACTAAAACCCACTCAATTCATTTTTCATTCTTTATATGTTAGGACTTGGTTGTACAGTAGGTGTTTCCTTAATTTAGAAGGTAAACATAAACTTTAATGTGGCAAAAAATGAAGCGTAAATCAGATATATTACAAATATTTAAGGTAGTTAAGTGTTCAAATGTTAGAGCTTCTGTTTTTGTGAGGATTTCAATAATATTTAAAATTTTAGTTTTCTTGGATTAATGCCTGTGCTTGCCACAGTGTCCTCATAACAGCAGATATTTGCTTCACAGATTTATTGAGGATGATCACAGAGTTTCTGGTAAATATTTTAAAATAAATAAGGCTTCAAAGTAGGGCAGTATCAGCATTTGTATGTTTCAAGTCTGTCTAAAATACAGTTTCTTCCCTAGAAAACAGTAAGAGAATGAAGACTTCTGGTAAATTGTTTCATAGCAGTGGAATTTATACATTAGTTTTCTACCCTTGGGATTTGAAAAATGGAAGAATTCTTTGCCAAAAGAGGACAAAAGATAATAAGCACAATTCATCTTTTCCTTCAAGTTCTTGGCAGTTGAGTTGCAGTACATGGTTCAGTTCTTTGAATTGGGCATGTTATGCTCCTTAGAATCAGGTTCTGACATTGCAGAAGATAAAGCAGTAATCTCCCGGTCAGCAGGTTAACTACCCTGAAGATGGTTGACCGTCTTTGTACAGGTGTTTACAGACAGGCGTTAGAGGTGCAGGCAGTGATGAGAACATGTGGATTTGAGGTATCAAAAAGTTGAATTCCTTTTGTCTGTTACTTTGTTTCCCCCAGATCCCTCCGTTCCACAGCAGTCCTTTGTCTTCTCTCAGATTAGCCAATTCTTTCTACTCTTTCAGTAGCATTGTTTGGCCTTCTGTCATTGTAAGGAAACTGATTCTTTTTTACCTTCCTACACCACAGCTTTCCACCTCAACACTGATTATTCTGAGGGAAGCAGCAAGTTTCATGTTGTCTCTTTGTGGCATTTATTTCTTCAGAACTTTATCTCTTTCCTTTGGTTATCATCAGGCATGGTAGCAACTTGGATCCTTTTTCTTTGGTAGAGTGTACTGTAGAAGGAAAGTAAACTACATTTTAGTTTAATTGGCCTCAAATTAAAATCATTGGCCAGAGGCAACACAAGGGTGATAGAGGGATTAGAAATATAAGTGGAAGTGTTGGTGGTAGCAGCTAAGCAGCCAGATTAATGAAACGTTCATGGAATTCACCTTTATTAAAACTCCTCTATTGTTGAAATTCCTGTGGAAAAACTAACTTGTGAGTGAGAAATTATAGGCCAGGGGCAGAGAAAGGCCACGGACGCACAGGTAAGCCTGACTATAGTAGGATCTCTGTAAGTTGACCACCTAAGGGACTGTAACAAACGGGCCAACATGTGGAGGTGATGAGCATAAGAAGGTAGGTCCACAGTACTAACATGTATATGTGGTGCATGTTGGTCTGTGAAAAATAGGTCAGCTTGAGGTGGTCCATGTAGGGAGGTGGTCGTTTATGGAGGCTCTGCTGTATGTAGAACAGGGATAATTTGAGACAGGAGAGAGCCACTGAAAGCATTTACATTCGAAATAAACTGCAGGGAGCCAAGTTTCAAGGCTTGCTGTATCCCCCAAACCTTCTCATTGCCCCCCTGCCCCCATTAACAGATTTTATTTTGTTGACTCCTATATCCCTAGTGAATATTTGTAGGAACTACTCAGTAAATTTTTGTCAAAGGAAATTTTGATAATACTGGGTTTTAAAGACACTTCTATCATGGCAGAATAGACCATATTCTTATTTACCAACCTTTTAAGACAAGAGAGAATAAATAACCAGATATATAAGGCGCTAATCTTATTTTGAGATGATCTTAATTTCCATAGATTTCTTATCACTGAACTCTTGTGACTTGGAGATTGATAAATCTATAGGCTGAGGAAGTCTGTGTTGTTCTGCTAACGTTTAATGGTCATTGTGCTTACCAGGTGTCCCTCACCTAGTGATTGAACCTGGTGTTCACAGCAGCTAAGTTGTTTCAATTAACATTTCTGTTTTAGAGATTGAAACTCTAGAGTAAATATGAAAGTGCTGGAGTGGTTTTTGTTTTTATTTTTTTTAAAGGAATATCTAGACATCCAGAGAACAAAGCTTGGAAATAGTTTACATAATAATTCAACACATTTTTCTCATAATGGTAGTTATCCAAGGGAGAGATTATTTATAGGGTAAGACCGATTGTGATCTATTTCACAGGCAAAATGCTTTGTATTTCAACTAAAACGTTTCCCTAGTTGGGATTGACCAGATTTGGTGTGTTAGGAGGGGATGGCTGCCCTTTTATGGGCACTGAAACTCCATTGCTCCCTTTTACTTCTCTTCAGCTTGGTAGCTCAGAGCTCCCTCAGACATTCTTTTTTGTTTCTTTTTTTTTGCTCTTAAACCCTGGAGTGTTCTTCCTCTGCTTTCCTCCTGCTGCCCCATTCCACCCCTCCTTCTTTCTCTCTTTCTTCCCTCTATCATTTACACGAAACCTGAACAAACAAAAGAGTTTGCTCTGTACTCTCTCTGTAGAAGAATAGTATGTGAACAGCACTTTTTATTTTTTTGTGGTTTTTGGCCAGGGCTGGGTTTGAACCCACCACCTCCAGCATATGGGGCCAATGCCCTACTCCTTTGAGCTACATGCGCCACCCTGTGAACAGCGCTTTTGAGCCAGCAAATTGGGCAGGTCAAGGGAGAAGTGACCAAACAAGGCTCAAGTCAAGAGGTTGCTGTGAAAATAGTGTAAATTATCTTAGGTCTAGCAGACTGTCCAAAAGTTAACAGAGCTGACTCAGGGCAAAGAATATTTCTCTTTCATAATAAAGAGCTTATTGAGTATAATGACCAGACAAGTAGGATTAATTTTTGAGAAATACTGGAACCAAATCAAAGCATTGATGGGTAAGAGGAAAAAAATTAACGGTAGAATGAGTTCCCATTATTTGTTTTTTTTCCCCCCAAATTCACATATTTACTTAGAATTAAGGATTTCTTTTCAATCTTAAACTTCACATTACATCTAGAGCTGCTTGTGTTTATAAGCATGGGTAGCTAATTTGTTAACTGTAGTGTTGTTTGCTTAAACACAACAGCATATTAGATTATTGCTATTACAATAAAAAAATTACTTGGGTCAAATTGCAGGAGACTTGGAAGTGATACATGCAAGTTTTTAAAATCAATTTGTTTGAAACTCAACAAAACTATGTGAAGGAACCTATAAGTTATATTATCATAATGCCACTTGATAGAATCTGTCAAAAAATGTGCATTATCACTTTTTTTTGAGTGTCAGCATGTTAAAAGAATATTACTATTATTGAACAAGTAACATGAGTAACCTATAGAATTATATCCTCGTAGGGTCTTCTTCATGGGGGCAAGTTGTTTCATTAAGTGAGGAAATCATCATCTTAGCTATCTGAACTTGGTAAAATTTGAAATTTATAAAATTTGAAAAGTTAATATTGGCTCATTTATAATTTTTTTTCCATGTTAAGAATTAATTTGGATATATTACATCAGTTTGCTTATAATATTTAATTCCGCTATGGTCTAATCATCAATAAGTCATGTTGATCTAAACCAGTGGTTCTCAACCTACCTAATGCCACAACCCTTTAATACAGTTCCTGTGGGTCGTGATCCACAGGTTGAGAACCGCTGATGTAAACAGTGGAGAGAATGCACTAAAGGCTGCATCCCCCCACCCACTCCCAAGTAGAACAGCCTTCATTTGACACCTGAAGCTGTGTCTTCTCCAACTCCCTGTTATAGTTTAAGGACAAAGGTTCCATAATAATTCTTTGTTTTTGTGTTATTTTCTTTTTCAACAGCACCTGCTAGGCACATACCACCTGTATTTGAAAACTTGATGTTATCATTGTGTGCACTTGAGTCAACTTCAGCGTAAATAATACAACCTTATAAAGTTGGCCATAGTGGCCAACTAAAAGTTATGGCTTAAAATACACACCAGGCATCTCCAGTTTATTGTGGAAATAGACATTTTTC
Source organism: Galagoides demidoff (assembly GCA_963574575.1). Lineage (NCBI taxonomy): Eukaryota > Metazoa > Chordata > Mammalia > Primates > Galagidae > Galagoides > Galagoides demidoff. Next base: position 7,108 of record CAUYQV010088803.1, read on the forward strand.
TTCATTGCTAGGTTACTTAGTTATAATTCATTAAGAGTCTGTATTTGATTATTCCCTAAAGCTGTTAACACAGATTTTCCTGTTTCTTTTTGTTTTGTTTTGTTTTGTTTTACCTTATGGCATTGCTTCATAGTCTCCACTTAGATTATTATAGTATTTTGTTCTCAGTATTCAACAGTTTTGGTTTGCTGGAAAATAGTTTGCAGATTAAGAAGTGATTTTTCTCAGACATTAAATAATAATTGATAATTTGTTTACTGGAAAGAGAGTGGACTTTATCAGTGAATTGGGGGGCATTATTTGGGGAAGGCAAGGAAGATTGGGAGCTTCATCTAAACTTATGGAATAAGGGAATGGAAATAGAGAAGATAATTTGGAAATACAATTGATGGCATTTAGCACTGAATTGCTTGTGGTAGAAGGCAACAATGAAGTCAGTAGTACTAGTACTGTAGACAGTGAAGACTTTACATGTCTTTAAGGAACATGCACATTCAGAAATTGGTGAGAAGGAATATTACAATTACATAGCTGCAGTGGAGCTCATCTTTAAAGAAAAAGTAGTCTCCTGTTTTCTAATTAAACAATATGATGTAAGGCAGTCAACTAGACGTTAACTAGTAGATGAGCTCTGCAATACAACGCCTTTGCAGTTTGTGCAGTTTAAATCCACAGCATGACAGTGTACCAAGTAAATGTGTAACAACCATGACTCAAACTGAGAGTTAGGTCTGTCTGCCTACTGGAGGTCTTACTATCCCTACTCAGAACCCTACGGCTTTCATTCCTATACGAGTGTTTCTCTAAGTTACTGACGATTTATACTTTAAGTCACTGCTTGTGATCTGGCCAATCTTAATTCCAAACCTTTCCATTGCCTGTGCTGATCAGAGGCTCCTTAGATGTTTGTACAAGCATTAGGCTACCTGTAGTACCACCCAAGGCAAAGCAGGTGTGGTCAGTTCTTGAATCGTCCACCCCTATGCTCCTGTGTTGCTGTTCCTCTTTTATGAAGAGCCCCTGGCTTCCTGTGAGGCTTGAGCAAGCAGATGCTGCGACAGGTTTATTGCTCAGATACACTTTGGCAGAAAGCCATTCTTTAAGATTTGAATTGTGGTTAAGACAACTTCAGAGTGGTTTTTGATTTTACCACAATGTAGGTTTGATCACTATAGTGTGATATGTGATAACAGAAAGCTCAGTTACAATTTAAAAGGCATGTATTGTTTGGGATATTTATACCCAAATAAAAAATCCTTTTCTTATTCATGCAGTGGTGCTGCATAAATGATTTGAAAATCTTTTTGTCCCTATTCTGAAGGTAAGAATTTTGATTCTAATCATTTTATTTTTGTTTATTGCATAAATTTAAACTTGTGTAGAGTATCCGCAATGTCCTATTTGAGATATGGTTTAAAATGGGGATTGCCATGTTTTTCATTAGGGAAAGGCTTCTTTGAAACAACTTAACTCCTTATAGACCTGAATCAGTAACAAAGACCAGGTTTGAAAATTAAAGGCAGGTGTACCTCTGAATTAAAATACTTTAAAATACTAACCTGTATGTCAAGAGGTTGGCTGCTTAAGAATTGCAAACTTGGTTTGGTGGAGGTTGGGCTGGTACTGTCTGCATAATTTTTACCACAGAAAAAAGAGGTCTGCAGAAATCTCTTGTTAAACTGAAGCCTGGGTAGATTCATGGTCTTTTTTCAGTTTGGAAAACATTTACATTGTAGAATTATGATTCATAGTGTAAATACTAAATTTAGGAGACTCTCACAGTCTCCACTGTAATTGTGATGCAGTTTCCTGTGCAGAAAAAAAATGCAAGAGTAATTGTTCTAGAAAGCTATCCAAAGATGTGTGTGCATGTATGTAATATCCAAGGTATGGCCTCCATAGCAAATGTCTTTAGATTTTCTGAATTTTGTGCACTTAACTTACAGCTTTAGAGTACATTTTCTTACTCCCCAGTAATCAAAGAAAAATTTATTCATTACCTTTGTAAAATTTGGTTAGCTGAAGGATTGAAAAGGTGATGAATTATTTCCTTTCAGATATTTTTCTCCAACCAAATCTGTGCTGTAACAGAGAGTTTTAAGTTCAGTTTGTGTGCTTTACAATCTTGTGATAAAAATGTATATCTTGTCACATTTTAGTATCCAGAATTGAATTGCAGTTAAATTTTATCCTAATGTAGATTATGTGGAAGGAAAATCATGAACATTATAATCCATTTGAACCAAATTTATGAATATATGTAGTTAATTAAACAAGATAGTTTCTTAGCTGGTGTCCTCATCAGTATAATGAGGGTGATAAGAGGGAGGATGTGGTGTGAAGGGAGGTGCAGGTGCGAAGGACGAGACGCAATCTCTCCAGGAGCCGTGTGTTGGAACCATGTTCTCACTGGCTGCTGTCTGTGCCGGCTGGTATTTAACACATAATAGGCACGTACATGTGTCCTGAGCAGTGAAAGAAAAAAGGAACCACAATCTGGAAGGACAGTTAATTGTACCAACCATCCTTTCTCTTTCCTCTTCATCTCAGTTTTGGGCAAAATAAGAAAAAACAAAATTTCATTACTTCTAATATTGAAGTGGGCGTGAGAAAAAGGAGGGAAAATTCAAGGAGGAAAACTATTGGACTTCATCTTCTGCGTACAAGTTTTTCATGACCACTCTGTGGATTTTCCACGTAAGGTGTAGGTGTTCAGGCCCAAGCGTCTTTCCCGGAGGCAGGTCAGGGGAGAGGTGTGCTTCTTGCATGCTTTTCCTGCTGCCCTTCCAAGGAGGTGTAGATTCCGGGGTAAACCGCTTCACGCTGTCTCTTTCCTTTTGGATCTTCACCTTGGTGGCCATAGGAATCATTTATGTTCATACACGTACTCCTCAGGTTCTTTGTTGTAGCACTCGGCTTTTTATCCTAAGTTACTAGGCACCTGCTGGCCCCTGACCTGGCAGTAATTAATGTAGGGTTCTTCAAAACTAAGCCATACTTAAAGGCAAAACTGAATGTATTTTGTGTATGTGTAGGGGGTAAAATATACACAATGTAAATTAACCATTTTAATCTGTTTTAAATTTATAGTCCGGTGACATAAGTACATTTACATTGTTGTGCAACTGTCACCACCATTTCTCTCCAGAACTTTTTCATCTTCCCAAAAAATGAAATTCAGTACTCATTACACAATAACTCTCCATCCCCCTACATCCCTTCGCCCCTGGCAACCACTGTTCTGCTTCCTGTCTCTGATAATTTGACTACTTTAGATATCTCATATAAGTGGAATCACACAATATTTGTCCTTTTGTGTCTGGCTTATTTCTCTTTTTGGAATGTGTCTTTAACTTTCATCTGTTGTAACGTGTATCAGAATTTCCTTTTGAGGCTGAATCATATTCCTTTGCGTGTGTGCATGTACCACATTTTATTTATCCAGTCCTCATCAGTGGATGTTTGTGTTTCTGCCTTTTGGCTATTCTGAACAGTGCTGCTACGAGCATTAGTGTACAAGTGTCTTTTTAAGTCCCAGCTTTCACTTCTTTTGTGTTGTGTATATGCTGACAAATGGAACTGATGGATCATATAGTAATTCCACATTTAATTTTTTTAGGAATCATACTATTTATCATAGCGACCCTAATGGGTATGAAGTCGTATCTCATTGTGGGTTTGATTTGCATTTTCCTGATAGTGGTGTCGAACTTATATTCATGTACTTATTGGCCATTTGTGTATCTTCAGTCACAGCTTTTGCCCATATTTTTACCCACTTTTTCACCTTTGGTAGAGTGCTGTGGCATCATAGCTCACAGCAACCTCAAACCCTTGGGCTCAAGCAAACCTCTTGCTTCAGCCTCCCAAGTAGCAGGGACTATAGGTGCCCACCACAACACTCAGCTATTTTTAGAGATGGGGTCTCACTCTTGCTCAGGCTGGTCTTGAACCTATGAGCTCAGGGCAGTCCACCTGCTTCAGCCTCTCAGAGTGCTTGAATTATAGGTGTGAGCCACTGCACCCACCTCTTTTGCCCATTTTAAAATCTGTTTTCTTTGTTGAGTTGTAGGAGTTCTATATAAAATCTTTCAGGTACACAATTATATGTATTTTATGGCAATATTAATCTAGATTTGAGGGGTCCATTTTAGTTTTGCTGCTTTGGGGGTATATATATACACATGTGTGTGTATTAGAGGCAGATCCTTGTTTGTTGCCCTTGGTCTACCAATGGTGTCTTAGCTCATGGCAAATTCAAACTCCTGGGTTTGAGTAATCCACTTGTCTCAGCCTCTTAAGTAGCTGGGACTACAGGTGCCCACCATAATGCCCAGCTAGTTTTTAGAGACAGGGTCTTGCTCTCGCTTTTGCTCAGGCTGGTCTCAAACTCCTGATGTAAGCAATCCACCTGCCTTGGCCTCCCAGAATGTTAGGATTATAGGCATGAGCCACTGTGCCTGGCCTCATTTTTGGTATATATTATTTAATAATCCAGCTTTGAAATTATGGTGATGTACCTATTCCATATAGGACACTCTTATGGTAGCTTAATATATACAAACCTTTTCAATTGGAAAGACGTTTATATGTGTTTTCAGTTGAGGAAACTGAGGCACATAGAGATTAAGTAGCTTTTTCATTCCAGGTCACACCACGAGTTGTATGAAAGCCAGGAGTTTTGTTTAGGCAACCTAGTTCCTATGTCCGTGCACTTCGCCACAGCACTTGACTTGCCTGTATGATGAACTGTACGTGTGTTCTCTTCAGATGACACTTTGCAGGCCTTGAATACTGCTTTACCTCTCCATAGATTTTATCTTTCCATTCTCCATTGGGTGAAGGCAAAATCATGAAGATCAGGAAACTGTGACTAGAATTCCTAATGGTATTATATGCCATTTTAAAGTTTTAAGAGTCTTACTTAAAAATTAAGTGGTTAAGATTGGAGCCTCTTTTTTTTTTTTTTTTTTTGAGACAGAGTCATGACATCACAGCTCAGAGCAACCTCCAACTCCTGGGCTCAAGTGAGTCTCCTGCCTCAGCCTCCCAAGTAGCTGGGACCACAGATGCCTGCCACAACGCCTGGCTATTTTTTGGTTGCAGCCGTCATTGTTGTTTGACGGGCTGGGGCTGGATTTGAACCCGCCACCTTAGGTGTATGTGGCTGGCACGTTAGCCACCTGAGCCACAAGCGCCGAGCCAAGATTGGAGCCTCTTTAAAGTCACCCCCCACCTTTTTTCCCATAAGGGTATGAATTTAATTCTTTGACTTTGGCATACAAAAATGATTCCCCTAGTAAAATTTACTTACCAAGATAATAAAAAAAAAATTTATTTTTCATTTTAAACCTCTTGTTGGTGCTTGAGTGGCCGCCAGTTGATGTCCAGATAATGCAATTTGGTCTTGCTGTTTACTTGTCTTACTTCTTAAGTCACACTTAATAAGTAAAGAAAAAAACTCATTTATCAAATTACATAATGCATGTTAAACCAAAATGGAATTTTTGCTGTTGCCCACCATTATCACTAATTTTATGTAGGACACGTGTATTGAATGAATACATTGAATACATTGGGAGATCTCATTTTGTCATTCAGAATGCTAACTGGATAGCTTTTGGTGTGTTTTGTAAGTAGGCACAACTGGGAGGTGCTCTGTAACTGGCAACCTGTTTCTCCTTGTACACAAGGACATTTTTTTGTTAATGCAAATAATAAATTATTTATTGAATTCATTGAATATCTTTGTATGCATGTTTTTTGCAGAGTCATAAATTATCTGCCTGTATAATAAATTTCCAGTATTGCAATGGCTATGTCAAAGGAATGCATCTCTACAAGTATAATAGGAATTGCCAAAATGTCAAAAGTTTGCATAAATTTAAACTCCCAACAGTGCTGAGTTCCTGTTTCTCTACTTACACACCAGCACTGTTATCAAATTTTATGTCTGTAGCAAGCAATTTGTAAATAATTGTCTTCAACTATTAAAGTTATGTCAGGAAGCTGGCCTCAGTCACTTACGTGCCACCTCCCATTGATGTTTTTTGATAGGTTTGTTGCTACTAGCTTCTGCAGCAAACATAGTCAGACTAGCATCTTGATGAAGGGATGAGATGAGTACTTCTCTGGGTGTGTCCTTTTTCTGGCATAATTTCAGTTTACAGAAAGGTTAGAAAACTGTTACCCAGATACCTCAAATGTTAGCATTTTACCACCTTTGCTTTATCCTTCTATATATCTATATGTGCATGCATGGGAAGTTCCCTCCCCCAACCATTTGAAGGTAAAAAATAGATATCATACTCTTATATCCCTAAGTACCACAATGAGTATTTTTTAAAACTGAAGACGTTCTCTTCTATAACCACTGTACAGTTACCAAATTCAAGAAATCACAGGAGTGATGTTGTGGCCTTCTTACTGTATCATATCAAGAGGCTTTTGATGTCAGTTTGTTTCATTCGTTCTCTTGATACAGGAACTTGAAATTGTTTCTGAGTGTCTGATTGCTCCTCTTTTTTTGAAGCTATATTTTTCATTTAAGATCTTCATGTGACATGTTAATAGAGACCAGTGTCCTCACAACTCAGTTGTACCGTCTGGATGGTGGGACTTCTAGCTATTACAGATTTAACCCAGAAGACGTTCCTCTCCAAGTGTGGACATTTGGAAAGTAAACATCAACCAAACTGCAAATAATACTGGAGATACCTAAAAACCCAAATGTTGAGCGTAGCTGGAGATGATGTTCTCAGTCAGTCCTGTTGGATCTTTCTACTCTTATTGCATCTTTACACCAACTGCTGGCAGATGTTCTAAGAGAAAGAAGTTTGTTTGTTTTTTAAATCAGAAAAGAAAATGTAGAATAAATGGACTTTAACAAATGTTCCTACACAGTGTGCATAATAAAAGGGGAAGCACATTTCTCTACCTGCAGGGGCCAGATGCAAGCATGCACATCTTTGAAATCTGCCCCATAGGATGTTTGTTCTAATAGAAACCTGTTTATTAACTGAAGTGGTCCAGGAGAATGCATCATGCCTTTGTTACTGTAGCCAGGGACCATTGGCTACACTTAGGCAAACTTTGAGCAGCATTGCTACTAAATGGGTTTATTAAGGTAATAATAGCAGATTAAGAACTAGAAATTAAAGTATGGCAAAGGCTGATACAGTGTTTGCTTAAATGTTTATGATGTAATAAGCTTTATTTTTGCAGCTGTAGGTGGAGAATGAGTAAACTTTTATTTATTTTTAAAATTTATTATTATTGTTATTTTTTGAAACAGTCTCCCTCTGTTGTCCAGGCTAGAGTGCTGTGGTGTCAGCCTGCCACAGCAACCTCAGATTCCTGGCTGAGTTCAAGCGATCGCTTTTCCTCAGCCTCCTGAGTAGCTGAGCGTGCGCCACAATACCTGGCTAGTTTTTCTATTTTTAGTAGAGACAGGCCCTCACTCTTACTCAGCCTGGTCTCAAATTCCTAAGCTCAAGAGATCCACCCACCTTGGCCTCCCAGAGTGCTAGGATTATAGGTGGGAGCCACTGTGCCCTCAGAGAATGAGTAAACTTTTAAAAGTAAATTACATAATGTATTTGAAAAATATATTTACATATGCTAATCTCTTCAGTCATATTCAGTAGGTACAATATTTAGGTTGTTTTAAAACTTTTTGCTTTTATAAATACATAGACGAACGTCTTTGGACATAGCTCATTGACCATTTGTCCTAGTAGCATATAAGTTCCATAGGACATGAGTTTGTGTCTGATGTTCACTGATGTATATACCAGCTACCTATACTTGGCTCTTCTAGGCGCTAAATAAATGTTTGGTAATGAACAAATCGAGAAACAAGGAGGATTAGGTTTATGCAGCATTTCTATCTCATTTTTTTTGGTGAGTAAATTGCTAAGTAGCTTTCCAGTACCGTTTGCTTGATTTTTCAGATTGTTATCACAGAATATAGTACTAATGTATGTCACTTATTTGTTTCCTCTTTCTAGTGGAGGGTGTGGATCAGATATCTTAATTTTTCCCTAGTCGAGTGCTACTTCAGTTTATTATATTAAACATGATCTAGAAATCCCAGTACTGGCCAGGTGCAGTGGCTCCGGTTTGTAATCCCAGCATTTTGGGTGGCCAGGGTGGGAGGATCACTTAAGGCCAGCCCAGGCAACATAGTGAAATTCCTATCTTTACAAAAAAATAAAAATAAAAAATCAGCCAGGTGTGGTTGTTCATACCTACAGTCCCAGCTACTGGGGTGTCTGAGATGGGACCATTACTTGACCCCCAAGAATTCTAGTTTATAGTGAACCATGATGACACCACTGTACTCCAGGTCAGGCAACAGAGTGAGACTGTCTCAGGGAAATCGCAGGGCTTTTGAACTGCTAAAGTTTATATACTGTTTACAGCAGATTTGATGTGTAGTTTAGTTTAATAATGAATTTGGATTGTTCATCCTTTCTTTTTACTTCTCTTCTGCTCATACCTCAGCATGCTTCTTGCCTAAATTAATTTTAGTCTCATCTTAATCTCATGTGTTAAACAAAAGATTTGCAAAGACCCTTTGGAGTCAAGTGGGCAGGGTTGCATCTACCAAGGGGAGAGATGATGGGGCAGGACCAGGCATAGCACTTATAGACAAACCCCAGGGACCATAGATGCTGGGCTTCTGGGGAGGCTGTAGGGTTCAGGTGTTTACTGTGATCTTCCAGCTTCTGTTGTCTCTGGCAAAATTCTGGGCTAGGGCTGAGAATGACTTCAGCCTGAGACGGCTATTGTGGCTAAGTGGGAGATGACTTTAACGAACATCTCATCACAACGGGCTCCACAGGTCACTTTCCTCTCCTTTGCTGAGGCCAGAAGAATGTCCACATGTGAAGAGGGGGCTAAGTTTATCACCCTGTGGAGGTCTGTGGACCAGGGTATAAATATGCCATACTAGGTTAGATGGGTGGGAAGCCTGAGGATAATTTGTTCATTATTCAAGGACCCCAAGAGTAAGGGGAGCTTAGAGGGCTGGACACCTGGGTCCCTGAAAGTAGGGAGGAACCTGAGGAGAGAAAGTATCTAGTGCAGTGATCTGGAAATTGGGGTCACCAAGGAGTTGAACATTCGTGCTGCAAAATTTATTGAGTACCTACTATACACCAGGCATTGTTTTAGGTTCTATGAATACAGCCATTAAAAGAAGAGACTGAAAATCTATGCCCTAACAGGACTTTGTAGTCTTTTGGGAGGATATTCATGATGTTTTTAAAATCAAAATACTTGTACTGTTACTATACAGTATTCTAGATAGATCAGGTTTTTGCTTTCTTTTGTAGCAGTATAACTATTAGATCGTCTGTGTTGGAAAAAGCCTTTTCTTGTGTTTTTCCCCCGTCCTCTTTGATTTTTGACTTTTTTTAAATGTGAAGCATGTTTTAACTGAAAAGGTGTTAAGATGGTGAAGTTCTGATAACTTTGATCATGTTTGTCCTCAATACATTGTGGTCGTATACTTCCTTAACAGATTGGTTGAGTATAGAAGCAGGTGTATCTGGTGTGGGAGAAAACAATATTGTACCTCCTCTGTGAGCAGAAAGGAAATATGTATATATAAATAATGCGTATGCAAGGTTTTTACTAACTTGAAAATTCTAATGGATTGGAAGAGATGCGGGAGCCTCAATACTATTTACAGGTAGGAAATACTATGCTTAATGATAAATAACAACTTAAAAAAATCATACTTAAAAAAATAAATAAACCATAGATATATGGAATCAGATTTAGCTTAAACTTAACATTAAGTTAACAGTTTAACTTAACATTTTCCCCTAGCTATTCTTATTTTGAAAATAAGGTCATTGCTTTCTTAGAAGAGGAGAGCTAGGCTTGGCACCCATAGCACAGTGGTTACAGTGATGCCACATACACCGAGGCTGGTGGGTTCGAGCCCGGCCCAGGCCAGCTAATGACAACTGGAACAAAAAATAGCCAGGTGCTGTGGCAGGGGCCTGTAGTCCCAGCTACTTGTGAGATTGAGGCAAGAGAATCACTTAAGCCCAAGAGTTGGAGGTTGCTGTGAGCTGTGATTCCACAGCACTCTACTGAGGGCAACATAGTGAGACTCTGTCTCAAAAAAAAAAAGAAGTAAAGTTAAAGGAATTTGCTACTTTTAAACTATATTTAGTAACTTAAGTATATTGAGGAATATCAATTTTCTTGAAGCTTAGTAGGTTAGTGTTAGGATGGCCAGCAGATGTTTTCTTAGTTCCCACTCACAGTTTGAGGGTGAAAAGTACAGAGCACAGAGCAATCAGGAAAGGGCATGCTAGAAATCAAGTATATACTAGCTCATAGTAAAGGAAAAGAGTTAGTCTGGGTTTTGGAAAAATAACAAATTTAATACAGGTTTTTCCTTTATTAAAATGTGCATACTTTTGGAGCACCCTCTGTATATACAGATGTATAAATATCTGTATATACCTATTTAAGGAGTATTTTAATGAATAACTTAAACTCCTTGGTTTTTATATAATATTCTGTATCTAACCTAGTAAGGCTGTTTTTTTGGTAATTATATGTTACAGTGATACATTTAATCATTTTCTCTCAAAGATTAAAAAAGTAGCCAGATATGTAGCTCAACTCCATAGTCCCAATACTTTGGGAGGCAAATACAGGATGATCACTTGACCCAGAAGTTAAAAGGCTGTTACCTGGGTGGAAAACAAAGTGAATTCCTAACTCCACCAAAAAAAAAAAAAAAAAAAAAAAATTAGCCTGGTGTGGTTGTACCTGCTTGAAGCCCCATCTACATGGGACACTGAGGGTGGGCGGATCACTTGAGCCCAAGGAGTTCAAGGTTACAGCGAACTATGATTGGGCCACTACACTCCAGCATAGGTGACAGTGCAAAACCCCTCTCTTTCTCTCTGTCTCTCGAAGATCTAGGAGCCGATTTAATTTCATATCTGGAATTCATGGGTCAGTCAGTAGTTCATTGGTTTGAAACTTGAGATCTTCAGCCACCCTGCTGGTGTTAACCACTAGAACTTTTTTGATTTAAAAAAATGGAGTATTCTGTAGGATAAAATCAAAGAGAACTAATCACGAATAATTCTTTCAAAAACTTGGATTATTGGCTCTATTTGTGTGCTATTTCAATTAAACTTTTCAATGTTTCAGGGTTAATGAAAATATGAATATATTCAGTCATGATACCCATTGCTTATAAATATCAATTCGTAAAGTGTGTCATGGCATTTAATTACTCAGAAAAATCAACTGAGACTCTATAACTTTTATCATCAAAGTTAATCTTGTGGAACATCACAAATGTAGAGAAATCTTTATGTTAAATAAGGCTCTATAACCTGTGACTGGAACAAGTTACTTAACTGTTTATAACTGTAATCTTCAAAACAAAATAAAAAACAACTTGTAGTGGTCTTTTTCAAGTGTTGCAGCTTCACTATCTCTTTCAGAAAAAGTTTGCATTCCTATTTTAGAGGAAATAAGTGGTCATCACATAGGAACTATAGTTTCTTCTTTCTTACATTCTTATATGTATGAACACCATGCTTAGTTTAATTCTTCTGGTGTAACCATTTATAACAAAAATGGTGGGGTGGTGCCGTGGCTCAGTGGAGTAAGGCACTGGCACCATATGCCGGAGGTGGTGTGTTCCAACCCAACCCTGGCCAAACACTGCAAAAGAAAAAAAATGGTGAAATCGCTAGCATTTATAGAATGCTCACTGTGTTCTGGGCAATAGTCTATATGTTTTCTATGTATTAATTAACTTTTAATTAGTAACTCCTTGAGTTAAGAACAATCACTGTGTCCTTTTCATAGCTGAGGAAATTGGGTTCTAGAGAGTCAAGCAACTTTAGGGGTTACACAGCAAGTAAATGACCGAATCATGGATTTGAGCCCAGCCAGCCATACTCTAGATCCTTTCTCTTAACCTCAGTGTTGTATTCTAATTCCAGCCTGAGTTGTACTTATCTCTGCCTTTGCACCTGCTTTTCTTATTGCCCTCTCCCTATAAACTGAGATGCTTATATGGGATGCTATTTAGCATGTTTCCCTTTTAAAGAGCCAAAGACTGTGGGCTAGTTGTCCAAATCTATGTTTAAATCTCAGCTCTTTCTGACACTTAATTTACTTTGTGACTCAGGCAACTTCTTCCCATCTTTAAAATGAGGCTTACATATATCTTACATAATTATTTTATAATGATTAAATAGGGCAAGTGATACAAAATAATGTAGCATAGTGCCTGTTTTCCTTAGTTCTGTAGGTAATGTGTGACTAAGGGTGTTTGGTTAGTTGTTTTCTTGTGAGATGTCTCTGATAGATGCCTGTCATCTCTCTGTGATCAGAGTGGATGTGTAAGGCCTACTTAGGGTGTATTGGTTTTAAGAACCCTTTTCAGTGTGTATTTGGTTATTTATGGGTACAAATGCTTGCTGGAGGATTTTTCTTTTCACTGTTCTTCAGTGAGGTTGAAGTATGTCATAAAGGAGGTTTCATGGTGCCTAAGTATATCATACAGCTTATTTAATTTTTTTCTTCTGTTCTTTTTCAGGAAATTTGGTGAGCGGCCTCCACCTAAACGACTCACTAGGTAAGCATTATATTAGTCATATTTTTATGTAAATATTTCATGAAAGTATAGATCCTGTTATTTTAGAAACTATTAGATGCTCTTGAAGTCATTAAAATATTGTTATCTAGAGTATAAACTTATTCCCATTCTCCTTTCCTCTCTTCCTCTCCCCCCTAAAAAAGAGGAATAAAAGGATATGGTTGAGAAGGGAAGAGGACACCCTTTTGAGAATTAAGCTTGAGTTTTTTTATTTTTAATTTTTTCTTAAGTGATGAAGTCTTGCTCTGTTACCCAGGCTACAGTACAATGGCCCAATCATAGCTCACTGCGATCTCTTAACCTCTGGGCTCAAGCGAGTCTCCCACCCCACAAAGTGCTGGGATTACAGGCATGAGCCACCTTGCCTTCTTCCAATTTTTAAAGTTTCTAACTGCCAAAGGTTGTAAAATGAAAAGTAAGAGACCTATTTCTACAGTCCTAGTATCACCATGATCCCTGCACTGTTAGCAGTTCCTTTTTTGTATCTTACAAGAACATTGTGTGTATCTATGTACATGCCTGTCTTTTTCTGTATAAACTCAGCTAGGATCATATTCTACCATTGTTCTGCATCTTTCAACTCCTCTTACCAGCACATCTTCTGTCTTGATCGTTCTTTGTAATGGCTCCATGGTTTTCCTTTTGTCTTCCCATCACTTTTTATTTATTCTTTGACATTGTTGGCCATTTAGGTGATTTCCAAATTATTGCTGTTATTACCAAAGCTCTTATGGTAATAATATAGAATGCTTGGGACCTACTGAAGGATATTGGAGATGGTTTGAGGGGTATGGTGTTAGCCAAATCTGGGACATGAGATTACTAAAATAATGGTAGTAATGATTAAAACCCATATTAAAGTAAGAGTTTAGATGTCTATACTAAGAGCTCAGTATAAATATTATAAATTATTTGTTTAAGTAAATGAATCAATAAATGCAGGAAAGGGGATAGCCTTTTCTTACAGAAGAATGCCATGTAATAAATGCAGAGGGAATGATGAAATTAGGTTAGTAACTATTTGACAGCCCCAGTAGTGGTAATTGTTTTAAGTGGATGCTCAAACTATTGAATTAAAAGTTTGGTGAGAAACTAAGTATTTATTTACAGAGTCACAAAGTCAACTTTAACTGTAAAGTGCAAAATAATAACACGGTATTGGAGAAAACTGGCAGACACTACCTTAATTGTATGATCAAAATCAACATCACCAAAAACGGACAAACGTACCTTGGGTATTTCAAAATGGATACATTATCACTTTTGTGGTATTGTTGCCAAAAATTCTTGAGCTAAATCTTAGAATAAGGAGACATCAGACAGACACACCAATTGAAAGATACAATAAATGACATAAATAAAGTAAATGATATTTACTCTTTAGAAATGTCAGGATCATCACAAACAAAGGCTGAGGAACTGCTCCAGATTAAAGGAGACCAAAGCAATGTAACAGCTACATTCAAGCAAATCCTAAACCAGGAAAACATTTTATTTCTTTTGCTATAAAGATGGAGTTGGCAAATGTTTTCTGTAATGGATCAGATAATGAACATGTGAAGCTTTTTTTTTTTTTTTTCTGAGACAGTCTCACTATGTCGCCCTTGGTAGAGTGTCGTGGTGTCACAGCTCACCCTCAACTCTCCAGCTTACACACAGTCTCACTATGTCGCCCTTGGTAGAGTGTCGTGGTGTCACAGCAACCCTCAACTCTCCAGCTTACACAATTCTCTTGCCTCAGCCCCCTACATAACTGGGACTACAGGTCCCTGCCACAACACCCATCTATTTTTTGGTTATAGTTGTCATTGTTTGGCAGGCCCCGCCTGGATTTGAACCCACCAGCTCTGGTGTATGTGGCTGGCACCCTAGCCGCTGAGGTACAGGTGCCGAGCCTGTTGAGACTTCTCAACTCTGTTCTTGTATTTTTGTATTTCCAAATTTGCCATAGATAATACATAAATGAACGACCTACCTGTGTTCCAGCACAATTTTATCTACAAAAATTAGTGGCCATCTTGATTTGGCCTGAGGGCAGAAGTTTCTCAAGATTCTTAGTCCCTGACTCCCAGTCAAGACGTTAGTGGGACAGTTGACAGAGTTCTAATAAAATCTGTAGATTTGATGTTAGTATCATCAGTGGTAATTACATTGTGATCATATAAAAGAAATCCTTTAAGGAAGTAAATACTGAAGGATTTTGGTTAAAGTGCCATTATGTCTACAAAGTGCTCCTGGAGGGTTTATTAAGCAATACATAAATATGGTAAAATGGTGAGGTTTGGAAGAGTCTGGGTGAAAGGTGACTGAATTCTTTGTACTACTTTGTGACTTTTCTAAGATCCTAAAATTATTTCAAAATTAGGAAAATATTTTCAAAGCCATTTCATGAATATTTCAGATCAAGTAGTCTGGGAAGATATAACTTGCCCCACAGGGTCATGTAATTATATGTTTAGTTATTTTTATATATAGTGAATAAATTCTGAATAAATGGAATTGTATTCACATATATCAGCAATTTGAAATATAAAATTTAATAGATAAATATTGGTATTTCTGTGGCAGTCACAGTTGAAATAACTTCTAATGTGATAACATATTTTGGTAAATAAGTTAACTTTAATATAGAATAACAATCTGTAAAAATAACAAATACCATGATAATAAACTTATAAGGAAATTTTTCTTTTTCTAAATAAATACAATAATATATGCCAGTTATTTCTGAATTGATCTATGGATTCAGCACAATCCCCACCAGAATTCCAACAAGGTTTTTGAAAATAACTTTTCAAAAGCTGTTTCTAAAATTCATACAGAAATGCAAGCAACCTAGAATAGCCAGAACAACCCTGGGAAAGAGCAACAAGAACTTGTACACAGCCTGGTTTCAGGTCCTCTTATAAAGCTAAAGTAGTAAGTATGGTGTTGATGTGAAGATGGCTAAATAGATAGGCGGGTGTTCTTCGGATACATGATCAGTTGTTTTCCAGTCCAGGTACAAAGGTAATTTAGTTAGATGAAAATAGTCTTTTTAACAGTTGATTCTGGAACAATCATACAACCATATACAACCTCCTCTCCCCCACCCCTCACACATCCAAAGCAACTACAATCTACACATAGCACCATGTACAGAAATTAGCTGAATGCAGATTTAAATATAAAGGTTTAAATTATACAGCTTTAGAAGATACAGAAAATACTTGTGACCTTGGACTAGGCAAAGATTTCTTAAATAAAGTCTATGGACGGAATTGATATATTTTATTTCATTAAAATTAAAGATGAAAACAACTCTTACAAGTCAATAATAAGGAAATGAACAACCCATTTTTAGTAGGGGAAAATGATTTCAATGGATACTTTATCCAGACAGTGTTGCTTATGCAAATAACCATCAAGGAAATGCAAATTAAGACCATATTGAGGGTCTTAGTCAATTTGGGTTGCTATAGCAGTATACCATAAACTGAGTAACTTACAACCCACAGTTTTGGTTCTCATAGTTTGCTGGGAAGTGCCAGATCAAGGTGCCAGCAAATCTGATGCCTGGTGAGGGATCTTTTTTGGTTGATAGGTAGTTGTCTTCTTGCTCTGTCCTCATGGGGCAGAAGAAATGAGGGCACTGGTTTCCATTCATGAATCTCCATCCTCATCACTTAATCATCTCCCAAATGCTTTGCCTTCTTATACTGTGGCATTTTGAATTAGGTTTCAACATATAAATTGTCCAGGAAGAGAAGGGACACATTTGATTTCTAGGAGTTAGATACTACTATGTATTTATTAAAATGTCTAAAATTTAAAAGGTTGATCAGATCATGTAAAACAATCGGTGGTTTCATATCTGGTGGTGGTATGTAAAATGGCACAATAATTTTTGTAAATAATTCAGCACTTTCTTAAAAAGTTAAACATAACTCCTTTAATATGACTCACCCATTCCATTCCTATATTTTTATTCTAAAACAAACAAAATTGAAACGTGAATATAAAAGCTTGAGCACATATATTCCTGTTAGCTTTCGTTGTTTTTGCCTGTATGGGCGAAAAGTTAGTATATGAACTAACTGAAGTATGTTCTGCAGTGAATTTTTATTTGGCAATAAAAAAGGAACAAACTCTTGGTATATGCAGCAACATGAATCTTAAAATACTTATGCTCTGGTTGGATCATGCCTGTAATCCTAGCACTCTGGGAGGCTGAGGTGGGTGGATTGCTTGAGCTGAGGAGTTCCGGGTAGCCTGAGCAAGAGGGAGACCCTATCTCTACTAAAAATAGAAAAAATTAGCTGGGAGTTGTGGCAGGCGCCTGTATGTAGTCCCAGCTGCTGGAGAGTCTGAAGCAAGAGAATCACTTGAGCCCAAGAGACTGAAGTTGCTGTGAGCTAATGATGATGCCATGGTACGCTATCCAGGGCAACCCAGTGGAACTCTGCCTCCAAAAAATAGATACATGTTTAATTTATGTTCAGTTTTCTAAAGAAATTAGGAGAAAGTATATTCTGTATGATTATTCTATTTATGTTAAATTCTGGGAAGTATAAAGTAATCTATAAGGACAAAAAGCAGAGCAGTGGTTTTTGGAGCTAGAGAAAGGTAGGAGGAAAGATTACAAAGCAACAGAAGAGAAATTCTTGGGTATTGTAAATATCTTTATTTTGATTGTGGTGTTGGTATATATCAAGCGTCTTCAAACTACAGCCTATGGGCCACATTTATCCAGCCCGCTGGGTATTTTTGCCTCCACTGCCTGTCCTGCTTAGCAGCTGACACATCCTGGGGCCTGCAGTCTGTCCCAGGGCCTGCAGTCCAGCCCTCCAACAGTCTGAGGGACAGTGAACTGGCCCCCTGTTTGAAAAGTTTGAGGACCCTGGTGTGTGCACATGCCAGACTTATTACACTATACCCTTTAAGCCTTTCTGATCCTTGTCCGACATAACATTTTCATGTTCTGCTCCTGTGTCTTTTTGTTTGTTTGCCCACTCCTCTACCTTCCTCATTGGAGTGCAGTCTTTAGCCAACAGACACACAGATTGTCCTCTTTCTGTTTCTTGGCAGGCCATATGTTTTGATGTAAACAGGCGATAATGTGTTGTATTTGAGTGGTTGTACTTGTAGGAAAATGGCCTGCCCCAAATAAACAAAAACTGGGGGGTATGTGGGTGGCAGAAAAAAATGGATTAGAGAGGGTTAAAGTAAGTGCTCTATATTGTATTTCAGTTAATTTTCAATAAAGGTATTACAATTTTAGAAGCTTTTATACTTTAGAAATATTCTAAAAGGGATTGGTGTATCTTCTGGAGAAGAATTCAGATAATGTTTTTGTTGTTGTTGTTGAGACAGAGTCTGCTCTGGTCTCAGAGTCTCAGGTTAAGACTACCATGGTATCAGCCTAGATCACAGCAACCTCAAACTGCTGGGTTCAAGTGATGCTCCTGTCTACCCCTCCCGAGTAGTTTGGAATACAGGTGCCCACCATAACTCCTGGCTAATTTTTAGTAGGGACAGGTCTCACTTTTGCTTAGGCTCATCTTGAACTCCTGAGCTCAAGGGATCCTTCTGCTCTGGCCTCCCAGAGTGCTGGGATTACAGGTGAGAGTCACCATTCCTGGTCAGCACCTTGAGATGTTAATGGTGATCAGTTAATTTCAATACTGGAAATCAGTAGTCCAATGCCTGGTGCCTAGGACATAGTAGGCTCTCAATAAATCTTCAAGGGGAAGATGGACAGTAGCATGGTTGACCTAGTATACTTGGAAAACTTATGCTTTGCAAGTTGAATAAGATGCTTAATCATTCACCTTTGGTCATTTTCAAGTTTGTTCTTCAGAGCTTCGGTGGAAATCCCATTTCTGCTCCCCCTGCACTCTATGTGGTTATTAACTTTTAAAAGGATTGAAGCCCCCTTTGTTAAGAAATAATTGTAATCATCAGGAGTTTATGGACACTTAACTATATGTCAGTTTGTGGACTAAAAGTTTTTTTGACAGTGTGAGGTATTATGGTCTTTATATTACAGGTGAAAAGGCTCAGGCTTAGTGACAGGTTAAGATTCAGATCCTAGTTTCTTTCATACCAGTGCTGTGCTCTTAACCACCACAAAATACCTGGCAATATAATTCTGTGCTTGGGATCCAAACTGCCTAGGTTTGACTCTGGTTCTTCATTACCATCGTGGAAAGGTTATTTTTTATTTAACCTCTCCCCTCTTTCTAAAATGTACGTAATGGGGTTATCCTGAAGGCTTTTTTTTTTTTTTTAAGAGACAGAGTCTCATTTTGTTGCCCTCAGTAGAGTGCTGTGGCATAACAGCTCACAGCAATCTCCAGCTCTCAAGCATACATGATTCACTTGCCTCAGCCTCCCAAGTTGCTGGGACTACAGGTGCTCGCCACAATGCCTGGCTATTTTTTGTTGCAGTTTGGCCTGGTCAGTTTTGAACCTGCTACCCTCAGTATGTGGGGCTGGTGCCCTACTCCCTGAGCCACAGGTGCTGCCCTATCCTCAGGTTATGTTAGTACAGGCTTAGAATAGTACTCTGGAACAGTACAGAGTAAGTGCTTAATTTTAGCTCTTTTAACAATTATAATTAATATCTTTGTAGAAAGGATTTGTGATTGCCTCAGGTATTATCAAGCACTACCTTGTGTCCTGCTTCACATGAGTTTTATGGTCTGTCACCTGACTGAGCAATATCTCAGCTTCTCTTTGTCTTCAGTACAGTGTGTTTGACAAGGTGCTCTCTCCATTCCCACCCTTGGAATGTTGGTGGGAACTGGCACCATTAATTTTGGATTCTAACTTTAGCTGTTCCTTTGATACTTTTGATCTTCAGTCAATTTACTTGTCTATTCAACTTCCTTTTCCATTCCCTAGAGGATATTTCCAAGTATTTGCTGCTCTTTTTCTTTTTTTCCCTTCCTTGTTTTATACTTTTTTTTTAAATTTCAGATTATTCTGAAGGTAACATGATTAGGTTACAACGTTTGCATTTGTTAGGTGAGGTCCCTGCTGTAGTTTTGCCCCTCACCCAGGAAGTGTGCATGTACCCCTACGTGTGTCCATTAGGAGAGAGCGCTGCCAGTCTCCTCCCTCTTTCCCCTGCCCCTGACTTTGAATTAAATTGAGTTTTTCTCTTGTGTGGGGTTGTATTAGTTACGTCACAATGGTTTCTTATTTACAAATAAAATGGAGGTGTTCAGACTTCCAGTCCCTCCCTACCTCACCCTTTCCCAGCTGGCATCTTTTACACTTTTTGCTAAAATTAAAATGACTTAACTGCTGAGTCTTACCTTTTGTATGTTTTCTAATTAGCTCTCTTTTCATTGCATTTTCCTTTTGGGAGATTTCATTCATTTCCACAACTCTGTTAGTTACATCCTAGTGAACCTCACATTTACAGCTCAGATCTCTGTCCCGGACAATAGATGGATTTTTCCAAAAACCTACTGAATATTTTCAACTTGGTGGTTCCAGGGGGCACTTCAGAGTTGTCATCTGTCAACAGAATCTATTAGTAATAGTATTCGCTTCTCCAAAAATAAGGAAATCTATTTTCTACAGTATATTATTTTTCTGTAATGAGATGGTGAGAAAACTGAATGGTGATCTTGTCCCACTTTACGAAGGGATGGTTTTCTCCCTAACATTTTAAGTTTGCCTCTGACTTGCCAAAATTTTAATACCTGCTACCACTGTTATCATCATCTGTTAATGGGGTGATATTTGAATTAGCTTAAACTTTTACACTTAGTATTTAAGTGTAGGAATGTCTAATCTTCAGGGAAGATTCATCATACTTTTCCTTTACCCACCTTGTCAATCTTCTCACTGCCTTGGCTCACTTTAGAATCTCTTTGAATTTGTTTCAGTTCCTGACTGCCATACTTAGTCACTGCAGGACCTTGCTCACTACAGCCAGAATGGTATTAACAGTACTTAGTTTGTTGGGTTATGAGGATTAAATTAAACAAGGCATTTAAAGTGCTCCATTCTGGGCCGGCACATAGTAAATACTCAAGAAACATTAGCTGCTGTGGTTTTATTGTTGTGGCTGCCTTACACCATAGCCCCATTCCTTTATACCCAAGTGTGCTGGGTTATTCAAGTCTTTGTCCTCACTACTCCCAAGCCCTGCAAGTCTTATTAGTCTTTTCTCCTCCCACTTCCTGTGTCTACTTGGCTTTCAGAATTCTAGCTTCGGAGAGACTTTTCCCCACGTGCGGTCCTTTATCATCCCCTCCCTCCTTCTCATGGGCATTCCCTTATTGGTGATTTTTGTATGTACCTCTCTTTGGATCATTGTATTTCCTTAAAATCTGAACTTTGCGTCCCTTCTTAGTGGTAGAAATTAGTTTTCTAGTTTTATCCTGGTGTTACCTGCTCTGCCTTAAAGCTAACAGGTTTTCTTTAGTCAGTAAATACAAATGCTTAATCCCCACAGCCACCTTGTGTTAGGGAGGTGTTACTGTCTCCAGTCTCCAGATCTGGAAATAGGCTGGCGGAGGTAATATGATTTGCCCCGGGCTACTTTGTCTGTAAGTGCTATAATACAAATTTTTCCACATTTAATAACTTATAGGCTCTTATTATTTACATCAGTCTTTGTTTATAATAAAATAGAATAGCATTTTATTTTGTTACATCTAAAAAAGTCCTCCAAATTAAGATTCCGCTGATATAGAATTGTTACAGTTTGATCTGTGTAGAACATGCTTTTTTTATAATATATAATATTATTTGGTAAAATAATTTGGATGAGTAAATATATTTAAGATATTGAACATTTGCTTAATAAGTATGTAATTATAGTAGTTTGTATTGAAAAGAATTAACATTATACTTTTTCCAAAATTTAATTTGGATTTTCACTAATTCAATTAGCCTTTGTTAAATATTATCCATTTAATAACACCTTTCAGATAATTATGTACCTTTGTGTAAATTATAGCCCTTCTTAGTCCTTATAGGAATGTAAGTTAAGGATATATAAGAATTAATTTAGATGGCTTAATGATTTCTTATGGCTTTTATATTCAAAGAAAAATACTGATTCTAATAGCTAGGGGAACGAAACTGGGGGAAGGTACTAGATTATTAAGCTACAAATATATTGTATTTCATTGACTTTATAAAGAAAATCACATTAACAGTGTCTATGTTAATTTTAATTATTCTTGAGGTTGTAAGTGGGATTTAATTGAGTTATATCCTAAATTCCAAAGAATGAGGGACAGTTTCTTCTTATAAAGAACAAAGTGTAAGGCTAGGTGCAATGGCTCATACCTGTAATCCTCTGGGAGGCCGAGGTGGGTAGATTATTAAGCTTAGGAGTTCGAGACCAACATAAGCAAGAGAGACCCTATCTCTGCTAAAAATAGAAAAGCTAGCCGGGCTTTGTGGCAGGTACCTGTAGTCCCAGCTACTCAAGAGGCTGAGGCAAGGGGATTGCTGGAGCCCAAGAGTTTGAGGTTGCTGTAAGCTGTGGTATCATGGCTCTCTACCCAGGGTGACAGAGAAGACTGCGTCTCAAAAAAAAATAAAAAAACCTGTAGAGTTGAAAATGAGTAATATTTATTGTCCCATTATATAATCTTCAAATTTAATTCATGGATTTGTTTTGCTTTATTTTGAATTTAGATTCACCTTTTTTTTTCTTTTTTATTTGAGACAGACTCTCACTATGTTGCCCTTGGTAAAGTGCTGTGGCATCACAGTTCACAGCCACCTCAAACTCTTAGGCTTAAGCGATTCTCTTGCCTCAGCCTCCCTTGTAGCTAGGACTACAGGCACCTGCCATAACGCCTGGCTGTTTTTCTTGTTTGTTTGTTTAGCACGCTGGGGCGGGGTTCAAACCCACCAGCCCCAGTGCATGTGGCTGGTGCCCTAACCACTGAGCGACATGCATCGAGCCTAGATTCGCTTTTTAAAGAAACATAAGCATTCTTCTCATTACAAAGCATAGTAGTAAAGAAAAAAAGATCTCATAAAAAATTTAACCCTTGTAAAAGTAATATTTATATTTGATTTTAGGGAAGCTATGCGAAATTATTTAAAAGAGCGAGGGGATCAAACAGTACTTATTCTTCATGCAAAAGTTGCACAGAAGTCATATGGAAATGAAAAAAGGTAAGATTATTGTTTTTCTGGTGGATAGTTAATTGTAGTTATCACATGAATTTGCAAATGATGTAACAGTATACATGTCAAATGATCTATTAATGGGTTTTGTATATTTGCTTATGCAAGACAGCAAAACATACTAAAACAAAATGTCAATGTGGTTAATTTCCGACCTGACATTGATATGGAGCTGTAAACACATCTAGCTTCACATTAATTAGGAATTTGTGGAGCTAGGATTGTAAGTCCTATTCTTACAATCCTAAATTCTTATTCTTTTTATTGCCCTAATGGTCAGTTATCTATCCTAGTATTAAATGACAAAGTGGCTCTAAAAACTACCAATAAAGGTCCTTTTGTACACTGCACTCCACCTAATAGATAGTCAAAAAAAGAATCAAATGAACATATAAATCATTTATTCATAAACAAAGTATTAATACATTAAATAACTAAATGAATTGTATTAAAATGCATCTTCAAAAGTCCCATTTGTGTGTGAGTATTGATTAACTATTGCAGAGCTTGAGGGTGGAGTAAGATTCTTTCTTTCTCTTTTATTTTCTGGAGACAGTGGCTCACACTGTTACCCACCCTGGAGTGCAGTGGTGTCATAGAAGCTCACTACAGCCTCCAACTCCTGGGCTCAAATGATCCTCCTGCCTCAGCCTTCCAAGCAGCTGGAACTATAGGTGTGGGCCACCTTACCTGCTCATTTTTCTAGTTTTTTTGTAGAAATGAGGTCTCATTCTTTTTTAGGCTTATACTTGAACTCCTGAGGTCAAGTGATTCTTCTGCCTCAGTCTCCCAGAGTTGCTTGGATTATAAGCATGAGCCACCTGACAGGCTCCAGAAGTAAAGATATTTAAAGGGTATAATAAATTTTGTAAACCTAATTTTCCTTAAGACCCTACCTTTTACCATCAACTAGGTGAGACCGACTGGCTCTGGTTGAACTATGAATAGATGACATGTTTATCTTGTAACTTCAGACTTGAGCAGGCTGCTTCGATTTTTCTGTAGTTTTGAAGATACATTTTAGGATGCAGTTGGATTCGTTTATCACTCATTTCTAATCACCTATCAGGCACCAGATTGTATGCAAAAAGATCTCTACTGTGAGGTGTTTTTGTTGTTGTTGTTGTTTGTTTTTTTAAATACAGAGTTTCACTCTCTTGCCCAGGCTACACTGCTTTAGCATCACCTTCACTTACAGCAACCTGAAACACCTGGGTTTTAGGGCTCCTCCTACCTCACCCTCCCAAGTAGCTGGGGCCGCAGGTGCATACCACAATACTAGGCTAATTTTTCTACTTTTAATAGAGACAGGATGTCGCTTTTGCTCAGGCTGGGCTTCAAACCTCTGAACTCAAGCGATACTCCTGTGTGGGCCTCTCAGAGTGCTAGGATTACAGGTGTGAACATTGCACCCAGCCTACTGTGAGCTCATAAAGTCATTGTGTCATTTTATAAAAGGATGGATAACCCATGCCCAGTAGAGATAACAAAAGGGGAAGAGCTATTCAAAAAAATTGTTAAAGTCCAGATAAGGTTTTTGTTTTTTAGTTACTGTTAAAAATACATAAACATCTAGTGCTGCAGTGGTTTATCAAGTTAAAATAGGAAATTTAATCTTTGTCTTTTATTGAAGTAGCCTTTTCTTTGAATTTACTTTCAATTAATTGGAAAAGCTTGAAGAATCCAAGCTTTCAAGCTCTCTAAAAAATGAAGAAAAAAATTATGACAAGGCTAAATTAACTACTTCCTTATATTTTTACTTATTTGTGTTGTTAAAATTTCCCAAGTAGACATGCGTTACTTTACGATAAACAGGTAAACATTTAAATTTACCTTTTTTTTTTTTTTTAAAGTAGAAATAGTAAGGGACTGCTGATGCTAGTCCAGCCCCCTGGATGACTGGCAAGCTCTGAGGGTTGAAGATTGAAGGAGAAGGTCTGGTCTGGTCCCTCAGTGGTGGAGTGCACAGTGGAAGAGGATGACCTACCTTCTTTCTTACTGAGCCTGGTTTGGGCTTTTTGAATAACTGCTAAGGCACAAGGCATGAGGTCACCTGGGGACACGACCACAGTCTTTTTGGCTGTGTCTCTTTGGCATATAAAATAACTCCAGTGAATGATGCTAAAAATACTTGGTCAGGAAATTTTATCCTAAAATTTAAAATTGTTCTTGATACTGTTATCCCCAATAACTAATACTTATTTGCATAGTACATTCAGTATCCCATTTATTAGTGATTAGCTATGATTTTTCATTAAAGAAGGTCTTCCTAGGTTCAAAAAAACTTTTGACAAGATTATTTTTGGCAGCACCCATAGCTAAGTGGGTAGGGCACTAGCCACATACACCGAGTCTGGCGGGTTCGAACCCAGCCCGGGCAAGCTAAAAACAATGACAACTGCAACAACAACAAAAATAGCCGGCGTTGTGGTCGGTGCCTGTAGTCCCAGCTACTTGGGAGGCTAAGGCAAGAGAATCGCTTCAGCCCAAGAGTTTGAGGTTGCTGTGAGCTGAGACATGACAGCACTTAACCAAGGGCGAAAGCTTGAGACTCTATTCCCCCACCCCCCAAAAAGATTATTTTGTCTAGGGAAAATATTAATATGCTATTTGATGTAACATTCAACTTTCTCAAATGAAGTAATTAAGCAATAGTGATAATGATGCTGTTGAGAAAATTAACAGTAAAGCCATTTAGACAATTAGACTATGATTCTCAAGTCAGACTGAAAATTGTGTTAATTGAAGTAATTGTAGTATGCAAAAAGTTTCTAAATGCGTTTCTTTTGAACTGAATAATCAACAGAGGATAAAAGGTAGTCAGATAATGTAAATGACATGAGTTTGGATTTTGTCTACCGTATTTTTATATTGAATAAATATACAAAAAAGGCTGAATAAAAAGCCTTTGAATTTGTAAGGTAGTTCTCTGACTTTATCTCAAGATTTGAGGAAAAAGTTACTGAAACATTCTCAAAATAAAGACATTATTTGAACTATAAAATAAATGAAATCTTTTTAAAAATTTCTTCAATTTTTTTAAATTTCAGAGTATTAGGGGGTATACTTGTATCATGTCATTTACATACTTTGTTTTTGTACAGATTGAGTCAAAGTTACACACGTAAGTGTGCCCTTCACCCAGATAGTGTGCACTGTACCAAATAGGTATGAATTCATCCAGTCCCATGAATAAAATCTTAAATGTGTGCATATTGCCACCAAGTGGCAGAGAAGAGCATTGTTTGTTACAGTTAGAGCTGCTGGGAGAGATGAGAAAATAAAGGCAACATTGTTTTGTAGGGTATCTTTTTATAGCAGCTGTTAAACTCTGTAAGCTAACCACTTACTGGTCAAACTCTTTGCTGGGTGTTTGGTACATGTTGACCAACTGTCCAGATTCAAAAATCATAGGCTTCACACACCATTATAGACACTTAATTTTTCTTCTGTTAATTTGGTAGCCTTTTATTCTTAACCCCTCCTTTAGTTTTGATTATTTTCCCTGTACTCTTCTCTCTTTTGTGTATATATATGCTTATCCTCTATTTAGTTACTGAACTAAGCAATACTGAAGTCTATGGAAATGAAATTTGATTTATTTGCTCTATTTTAGAGAGTGACATTGGGAATTTTAAAAGTATGATTTTCATCATCACCTGATAGAAATAACCTCAACATTTAGATTACATTAGATTTGCTGTTTTCTTCCATCGTAACTTTTTTGTATAGTTATAGAGTTGGTTTTTTTTCTTTTTTTGAGAGTCTTACTATGTTGTCCTCGGTAGAGCGCTGTGGCATCACAGCTCATAGCAACATCAAACTTTTGGGCTTAAGCAATTCTCTTGCCTCAGCCTCCCAATAGCTGGGACTACAGGAGCCCTCCACAACACCCGGCTATTTTTTGGTTGTAGTTGTCACCATTTGTTTGGCAGGCTCGGGCTGGATTCACACCCACCAGGTTTGGTGTATGTGGCTAGCATCCTAGACACTTGAGCTGCAGGCGCTGAGCTGAAGAGCCCTCATTTTTCTTACATTTATTACGTGATTGGAAAACCGCTTCTCAAGGTAGAATTTTGGTCAGTGTTTTGAGTAAAGAATTTCTTATCAACTTGTCCAGCGTTATAATCTGCCATTTTAATGCTCTTATCAAAGTACTCCTGAGAAAACCAGTGCTATTCATTCTTCTGTTATTTTAGCTTTCTTTATATTTTTCAAATGTGAACTAAAAGTATCTTTTTAAAAAATAACTTACTGAGATTTGACTATTACATTTCAATGGTTGTGCATTTCAAATCCAAATATCTGAAGTACCCCAAAATCTGAACATTTTGAGTGTTAGCATGACTCTCAAAAGAAATGCTCAGAGCATTTTGAATTTTAAGTTTTCAGATTTGGGATATTATCCATTAAATACATAGAAATGCAGATATTCTAAAATCTGAAATCCAAAACATATTGGATTAGGGATACCCACTGTGTGCTATACTGAAGCACAGCTCTTTGGATTTTATAGTTGGCATACCAATTTACTAAGGGTCTTACTATCAAAGTTTAGTAAAATACTAACAGGAAACGTGTTTCCAAAATTGATGCCTTTGTAACTTCCTGAGAGTATGCCAGCCTAGGTATTTGAGTCAGTGCCATGATAAGCATTGGGTGGCTCCCAGCATTTGAAGCCAGAAAGATCTCTGGTATAGACCCAAACTGAGCCAACTCCAAAACTAGCCCAGCTAATGCAGGCATCCCTCCAAAATCGGAGTGACCTGGAGCTAGGCCCACAGCCTCAATGTGAGTGTGTGTGCTGGAAAGCTGCTCTTTTCTTTTCTTTCTTTCTTTTTTTTTTTTGGAGATAGAGTCATAAGCTATTGCACTGGGTAGAGTGCAGTGGCGTCACAGCCCACGACAACCTCAAACTCTTGGGTTCAAGCAATTTTCTTGCTTCAGCCTCCTAAGTAGCTGGGACTACAGGCACCCACCCCAATGCCCAGCTATTGTTGTTGTTGTTGTTGCAGTTGTCATTGTGTTTTAGCTGGCCCAGGCCGGGTTTGAACCAGTCAGCCTCAGTGTATGTGGCCTGCACCCTATCCACTGAGCAGCGGGCGCTGTCACCAAAGCTGTTCTTTTCTATTATTGGTTTAAATAAATAGGAAAAGACTGCAGAGGCTTCCCTCCTTGCTCAGTGTGAGCCCTGGGGCCTACTTTGTCTTCTTGCTCATTCCCTCTAGAGATCCCCTCCTCTCTATTGTAGCCACTTGGGTCTGTTTATTGCTTTTCACTTTTTGGTCAGAGTCTTTCCTACCAGGCTTTGCTTTCCCTCTGCTGGAAACTCTCGGACCTGATGTCCACATGGCTTCAAGTCAGGACTCAAAGCCCCTTCTTTCAGGAAGCTCTTATTTCAAGTTCCTCTTTCCAGTTTTATTATTTGTGTTATAGAAAGCCTTACCAAAATTTTTTCATTAGGCACTGAGTATATTTCAATTTGATTTTGAATACATAATGTTCGGGAAAAGCAGATGGGGTAAACAGAAGTTAGTCAGTGGTTACAAACAGTGTTAGGTAAAAAGTATTCTCATGTCCCATAGCACAGGAGGGCAAATACAAGTAGCACTGAAGTACTGTCTATTTCAGAGTAAGTAGAAGAGGTGGGTCCCGGTGGCTCACGCCTATAATCCTAGAACTCTGGGAGGTCGAGGCAGGTGGATTGCCTGAGCTCAGGAGTTCGAGACCAGCCTGAGCAAGAGTGAGAGCTCATCTCTACTAAAAATAGAAAGACTAGCCAGACATTGTGGTGGGCATCTATTGTCCCAGCTACTCAGGAGGCTGAGGGAAGGGAATCACTTGAGCCCAAGAATTTGAGGTTACTGTGCACTGTGATGCTATGGCATTCTCCTGAGGGTGACAGAGTGAGACTTTATCTAAAAAAAAAAATAAAACAAAGTAACTAGAAGAGAGAACTTAACATGTTCCCAACACATAGAAATGATAAATACCCAAGGTAATGGCACCCCAAATATCCTAAATTGATAATTGCATTTGGACCCCATAAATGTGTAACATGTTATGAATCAGTAAAGAGAGAAAAAAGGGAAATGCTTTCTTTAATTGCTTTGTGTTTTGTTTTTTTCCTCCATTTTTCAGGTTTTTTTGCCCTCCTCCTTGTGTTTATCTTATGGGCAGTGGCTGGAAGAAAAAAAAAGAACAAATGGAGCGTGATGGTTGTTCTGAACAAGAGTCTCAACCATGTGCATTTATTGGAATAGGGAATAGTGACCAAGAAATGCAGCAGCTAAACTTGGAAGGAAAGGTAAATCAAGACTGCTAGGTCCCCCTTACGGTGCACCATGGTACCAGGACATAGTTTCATTCATTTTTGTGGCAGGGATTTTTAAAATGGCTATTTAATGACTACACTGAGATCAGAACATTGAATGTCTTTTTAAAATAATGCATAAAAAGCAATTTCCTTATTTGATAAATCTTTACTGAACAGCTTAGCATTTCCTATGTCATATTTGTCACTAGGGATAGGGTTTGGAACGTTGTGTCATGGTGGGGTGAGCTAGGGGATTTGTACCCACAAATTCAGTTTTAGGGCTAGATGTGGTGGCTCTTGCCTATAATCCCAGCACTGGCCAGGAATACAAGACTAGCCTGGGCAACATAGCAAGACCCTGTCTCTATAAAAAAACTTAGCTGGGTATGGTAATGTGCCTTGCAGTTCTAGCTACTTGGCAGACAGAGACAGGATCACTTGAGCCCAGCAATTCAAGGTCACAGCCAGCTATGATTGTACACTAAGCGTCAGAGTGAGACATTGTACAAATTGTGGGTATTCAGAACTCTCAATCTCAACTTCCTTCAGTTTTGGCTATTTGTATGTTATTCATATCTTTATAGTTTTTATCAATAAGACTTGTTGACTGTTTATTTTAAATTAGGTTTGAAAGAATACTTACACAATTAAGATTATTTCGTTTTAATAAATCAGTAAAACTATTTCTAAATTGTGACCCTTGGCTCGGCGCCTGTGGCTCAAGTGGCTAAGACGCCAGCCACATACACCTGACCTGGTGGGTTTGAATCCAGCCTGGGCCCACCAAACAACAATGACAGCTGCAACCAAAAAATAGCCGGGTGTTGTGGCAGGCGCCTATAATCCCAGCTACTAGGGAGGCAGAGGCAGGAGACTTGCTTGAGCCCAGGAGCTGGAGGTTGCTGTGAGCTGTGATGCCAGAGCACTCTATCCAGGGTGACAGCTTGAGGCTCTGTCTCTAAATAAATAAATAAATAAATAAACAGTGACCCTTGAGCTAAAATAAAGATTATGTTTAGTGGTGGATTGATCTAACAGATCAGACTGTCTCATGTTTTCTTGTTATGTAGAAAGTCCCAGAGTTGCATGTCTGCAAGCACTACAATCAGGTGCCTGGAGGCAGATTATGTAAGGATCTCTTTGCCTGTCTGTGGTGGTGGATAGCACAGAAATTAGACACAGACCTTTTTCTTCCTACCTTTTTTTTTGCTTACTGCTCATCTATTTAAGGTGTGACCCAAGACAACTCTTCTTTCAGTGTGGCCCAGAGAAGCCAAAAGGTTCAACGATCATGTCTAGATAATACTGTGAATGAGTGGATCAAATAGATAGTAAGAACCAGAGATTCTCCCTCCCAACATACATAGCTGTTTAATTGAACTTTATTGTTTGCTTTAATGAATTCAGCTTTCAGTAATTTTAAATGAGGTGCTTTCCTTTCTAGCATCAGAGTTTAGTAGGGGCCGTGTTCGAGATTCTTACCTTCAGGGGCTGCCTCAGCAAGGAGATCTTTCTGCTGTCTCTTACCATTTTTTTTTTTTTTAACTTCAGTCATTATACCCTTTCCTCAGTGCCTAGAAAGTTGAAGAAGAGGAATAGAAAATCTAAAAGCTTAAGTATTTAATATTTAAAAAATGCTAATAAGGTAGCATAATGTCTATAAGCCAAAACTATATGTTAATATTTACTTGTAGTGAAAAAAATGTTATTAGAGAAGTTTATGTAAAGCAAGACTGACATGAGTCAGTGGAAGGCATTCCATGCAGAAAGAACCACATGACCACTTGCTCAGTGAATAACGGGTAAGATCATGGGGTAGGACCTGGGAGGCAGTGAGATAGTGAGCTTCAGTGGGGCACTTGCTCCTGTCTGCCTAGGTAGTTGAAGAAATTCGTGTAGCCTAATTTTACAGTGGACTGTTGGTCTCTTAAAAAATATAGTTCTGATATTTTACATTGTTTCACTGTGTTTGGGCATCTGGAAAAGGAGGTCAATAATTTAGGCCTCTCCATAATTCACGGGGATTTGGGGAACAGGAGAGAGTTTAGAATTATCGTATGTAATCCAAATTATGGCATTTTGAAGTTTCTTTGCTGTTTGTTGAATGCTGTAACTCTTTAATGCTGTCTTTTCAGATACCAGAATTTTTACTACATAATCACATTTACTATGTAATGCCTTGAACATTTTCTCTAATACTTTTAAATTTAGTTCTTTTGGTGATGCAATATCAGTGATTCCATTGGGCAAAGTTAACCATTTAAAAAAAAAATTCTTTACTACACTTGATCTTAGCCAAAAGTATAGGCATATATTCTCTTTATGGCTTTAGATATCTTATAATCATCTAGTTAATCTAGCATTATATTCCTCAGATATTAAGTGGTTACTCTAGCATTCAGCTATGTAAAGAAAAACATTCTATGCACTATTTTGAGAAGACCCACTGCTGAAATCTTTTACATAATTCTTTTGAATTCTCATAGTCTTATTTATATCTTTTCTTTGCAGAAAGATGCCATCACTTTAACTGTAAATTTTCTATTTTTAAAAATAACTGTAACACTGAGTGATAATTCTGTGTAGCAGATGTTGAGCTATATAAAGCAAGAAAAGGCTTTTTTTCAGGCAATCTTTTAAGAAGGGTACAATGGATCATAATGTTTGTATCTTACAGACTTGATAAAGAAGATTTTGTACTTGATAAGAACAGTTTTTAGAGATCAATTTGAGTTATTTTTGTGACTGGTAATTTTTATAGTTGGTTTTATCAGCAATCCATTGGAGTTATTTCATTTAAACCTGATCAAACCTAACCTAAGTCAAGCTATTCTTGACCTATAGATATATTATCAATAAAGTTTTAGTGCTCTGAAACTTACCTTTTCTTTCACAGAACTATTGCACGGCTAAAACATTGTACATATCTGATTCAGACAAGAGAAAGCACTTCATGTTGTCTGTAAAGATGTTCTATGGCAACAGCGATGACATTGGTGTGTTCCTCAGCAAGCGGATAAAAGTCATCTCCAAACCTTCCAAAAAGAAGCAGTCATTGAAAAATGCTGACTGTACGTAGCCTTGCATTTTCTTACTTGTCCCCAACTCCCACTGTGAATTAATAAGAAAACTATATTTTAAATTAAAGTTGTTTTTTCAATAGCCAGTTCAGTCTTTCTAATATTTTTGTGGCATTCGTTATTGTTCTTTTTTTTTCTTTTTAATTGAAAATGAACAGTAGCTGGTCTAAGGAAGTGGTTTTCAACCAGACTGTTTCTTTAGTACTGCCCAGGGGCATTTAGGGAAGTGGGAGGCTTTTCTTCTATTATTCTAGTGACTGGAGGGGATGAAATTGACATTGGCTATCTGTGCCCCAGGTTGCTAACTCTCCTGTTAGGAATTTCATTCCTTTGGTGTAGTTTAACATATTTTCTGTAAATTAGTAGCATCCGAAAGAAACAGAGCCAGATACCAGTTAAAGTTGGAAAGACAGATTTCATTTAATCCTATTGAAATGGGGTAAAACAAATGAGTTCAGTTGTGAGGTACATCAAAAATAAGTGAGGAGGTCAATGGATGGAAAATTACTAAGAGGAATGCATCACAAGTAGGGGGATTCTTACTAACCCCACTTAACAGGATTCCAGCTAAAGCCAGGTCATTATATGTCAAGGGTAGGTGATGACTTAGCAGAATTTTTGCTATAACGAGGCTAAGTAGACTGATGACAGGGTTTACAAGTTTGGTCAAGAACAGGATCTCTGTCAGTAGTTCTAGAAGTTTGATCAGATTTAAGTTACTGTCCTTTGGTTCTTCCTTTGTTGAAAGGTAAGGCCAGAGGTGGTTGTGTGCTGTCCTCCACCAGGAAGCATTAAGTTTTGTTTTCAGACAGTCCAAATTGTATATGGTCCAAATTACGGGGTTTTATTTAACCTCTTTAACTTTGTATTTGTATTGAATATTAGTTTCTTGATGGCAGAGAACATATTTCACCTTCAGAATATTTTCCTACTTATGTAGATAAGTTTTTTTTTAATGAAGTTTCGTATGATGAAATACTTTTAAGGCATTCAGAAGCAAACTTCTCTAAAAATCACAATGTACCGAGGCAGTAGCCCCTTTGGTAAACGTGCTTCTAGACACTTTCTGTGCATGTTTTCTATAGGATTGGAAACAAACATGCAGTCACATGTAAATGTTTCCCCCATGGAACCACCATGTACACCGGGTTTATAGTCTGCTTTCCATTCAGAGATATTCTAGGGAGACATTTTCTTATCAGTACATTTAGATACACATCATTTAAGTGGATGAATGATGTTATAATTTAATCACATTCCTACTTTTGGACATTCATTATTTTTAAAGTAATGTTTTTCTTTTCATAGAAAGAGCAGCACTATATTAAGCATATGGTGTTCCTTTCATGTTAAAATGATTTTTATCATATGGATATATTTGATATCATCAGCTTGATATTAAGACATTATTGACATTCTAATTAAGCTATTTTGGTATCATGTGTATGTATTTTCTTGGAAGGTTAAAAGATTTATAGTATTTGTTAAATGCTAGATTATAATAAAGAATTGCCAGGTAGAATTATCTTCGTGAGCCCCCCAGCCAGTCACTCTTAGGAGCTGTTTTTCCTTTGCAGTGTGCATTGCCTCAGGAACAAAGGTGGCTTTGTTTAATCGACTTCGATCCCAGACAGTTAGTACCAGATACTTGCATGTAGAAGGAGGTAATTTCCATGCCAGTTCGCAGCAGTGGGGAGCATTTTACATTCATCTCTGTGAGTATACAAATACACGTTTGATGATTTTCCTGTAAAATTGCTAATTTCTTTAGGTAATGAGATATATAGATTATTTTTTTGTGTGTCATTTTCTTAAGCTGATCATGAATTCTCAAAGGTGATAATTTGATCTCTTTTTCCTCCTGCTGCAGTGGATGATGATGAATCAGAAGGAGAAGAATTCACAGTCCGAGATGGCTACATCCATTATGGACAGACAGTCAAACTTGTGTGTTCAGTTACTGGCATGGCACTCCCAAGATTGGTATGGTGCACTTTTGCTTTAGTGGTATATGAAGTAAAAATAAATTCTTAAAACAGGAAAATCACAGTGTTCAAATGTAAAAACACATCTCAATTTCATGCTTTTTAATTTAAAAAGATGTCACTCATCTCTGCTGTTAATAATAACTGTTTCACTCTCCCTTATTTTAGAAAGGCTTTAAAACAAGCAGTCAAGTTTTAAAAGGGCATCTCTTAACGTCTTCCTCCTGTGCTTCCATACATTTTAGTGGTACTTTCCCTTTTTGGTTATGAACATGTTCAATAGAGGGCGCTATAAGTGACATTATGTTTTGTTTTTTACTAAGCAGGTATAAGGCATGATTTTTTAGGATATCTGCTATATCCCAATGTAGTACCAAGTTTTTAAAAGTAATTATTCTTTTAAAATATAAACTTTATTTTTATCAGTTTCCTCTCTGTCAAGAAGATAGATTTTATTAAAAATTAAATAAAGTTAGTATTTCTTACTGGGGGAAAGAAGCCTAAGATTTAGGGCTTTTGTTCACTAGAACATCTTGAAACTGTAAAAACTACCTTTCTTAGTAAAATGAAAACAGGAATACCTTACAACTCTTAATCCTCCACCTCCAATTTTCCCCTCTATTTTCTGAAACAATGCAATTTAGTTATATTAAAGATAGATGCAGGGGATTTGTGAGTAAGTTTGATTTTAGGTCATGTTGGGTGAGCAGAAGAACATACCTTATATTTATCACTTTGGTGAAATATTTTACTGGCTTATATTTTTGAGAGTGATTTCAGCAGAGGTTGGGTGGATCTATAGTTGACTAAATAAATATATCATTTCTTTGTTTTCATTTTTTAATTTTTTCTATGTCATGATTTTAACGAAGTGAATTTTCCCCATTTGATTTAATAAACCCAGATGTGCAAGTAGTAACAATAGTCTGTAAAACCTTGAAATTGGGGCAAATCTTACTAAAAAGAGTGTGAAGGAAGGAAAAGTTTGTAAAGGAAGGAAGGATGTAAAAATGGAAAGGAAGACAGAAGCTAACAAAAACCCAAATCAACCAACCATTCCTCAGTTCTTCTGAGTCTGTTCCAAGGATGTATTTGTGTGCTTTGGTATTAGATGCTTATTCTACAGAAGCACACCTTCAGAGCCTTATGCTTCTGATCAGCAGCAACGTATAGACCACTTAGAAAACAGACCCAGATCTTAAAACTGTTTCCACTTACAGTTTTATATAAAGTACTAATTTTAATTGAAAATTTTTACACTCAAAACTATGAGGTTATGTTTATTAAAATGTTGCAATAAAAATTAAGGTAGATAATGTATTAGAGAAAGTTGCAGTGCCATCATTACCATGCTGATAAATATGGCTTTCTTAATCTAGAGGCTTCATGACTGAAGAATTCTGACTAGTAATTCATAGATGGACCTTAGAAGTCTTTACTACTTCCTAGCTGCTTTGACCTTTATTTACATAAAGTTTTCAACATTGAAAAGCCATGTTCTGTGGCTTTTATATGCTTTTTAAAAAGAAAATCCTACCTTATTATCTGAGTTGGCTTTAAAAAAAAAAAAAGAGAGAGAGAGACAGGACCTCACTCTGTTGTCCAGGCTGGAATACAGTGGCACAGTTATAGCTCACTGTAACCTCAAACTCCTAGGCTCAAGTGATGCTCCTGCCCCTGACTACATGCCTGGCTAATTTTTTCTTTTCAAATTTTTTTGTTTTAGAGTCAGTGTCTTGCTGTATTTTCTAGGCTAGTTTAGATGTTCTAGGCTAGTCTCACAACTCCTAGTCTCAAGCAATCCTCCCAGAGTGCTGGGATTATACACAGGAGCCACTCTGCCTAGCCTAAAAGCTTTCTACAATATCAACCCTATTAGGGAGCTTTGCATGGAAAATACTATCACTCCAAGACCAACTTACAATAGGATAAATGTTCTCATAACAATCCTGTTTCTTAGAGTACTCACAACATAGGCATAATTGATGCAAATTTAGTGAAGTACCAAGAAACTAGTGTTAGCCGCTTACCCCTAGTACTCATAAAGAATGTCAGGGTCATCTAAGATTGATTGTGTTGCTGGTATAGCCCCACTTCTAAGGTTTCATCCGTATAATTAAGCAGTGCTTATGGATGGTACAGAAGGTACCCCAGTCTCATTTGGCAACCAATCCAGTAACATAAGTGTCAACATTTATTGGGCATTTAGCAGGTACGGTGCTAGTACCAGGAGCAAGATAAGTTTCCAGTCCTTCAGGGCTATGTCCGCTTAACCTCAGAAATGTGGTAAATACTATACCAGCTATCTACAAAACCAGCTTAGAGGAGAGAGACAGCCAATTTCTGAGTGTATAATCCACCACACTCATAGCTTAGCTTGTAACAAGTTTGTATTACCTGTTTTCTTTAATTTCTTTGCCTCTTTTCTTAATAGTTAGAAATTATCAAAGTAAGCCTTTGATGCCATCTTTGTGTATCTTGGGTTTCTTCATTGACGAGAGCTAAGCCATTCAGCAATGTCTAAAGAACTATTGAGGGGAATAAAAACTAAGGTTAATGTGGCCCATGGTCTCAATGTGGTTATTATTACTAGCTAGTGGAGAAACTAGAAACATTTCTGTGTCAACGCATGACTCTTATGTGGTGGAGACTCATAAGTGAGTGCTGTAGACTTATTCAAAAAAGGTCATTTCTCTAAAACCCTAACTTCATTGAATTTAAATACAGCTTTAAGACTTTAGTATTGATGGAAACATTTTGCTTGAGGTTAGTTAGCTTCATAGACTATCTTAGAAACTGTAATTGCTAAAACTATAATGTCTCTTTTTTAAACTGATAAATTAGTGGTGTTAGTAGGATGATAATTACTCTAATAAACTGCAAAACTAAAAATGTATAAATATGAAGAATGTTGACTTCAAAGATTGGGGCTTTATATAGTTGCAGCTTAGCTGAAGATAAATGATCTGTGACTCTAAGTGACAGAGGGAGCAAAGTCATTCCTTGCATCTGCTTGGTGACTGCATTATGTATCAAGTTATCTTTCCTGATCTCCATATGTGTTTTGTGGACTATTGGATAATAAGATTTCAGAGTATAGTGCAAAGAGGTCAGGCGGGGCAGGGCAACCAGCCCTGGGATCGTATTCTGGCCTTTCAGCTACTAACTTGGTTATTTTGAGTAATTTACCTGACCTCTCTAAGCCCATTTCCTAATGCGCAAAAGTAGTTTAATTTTGTTTTGTTTTAAATATGTATTGGATAATGTGTATAAGATGTTTGCACTGACTGGTGCACCCACAGTAGTCTTATAGAGATTTCCCCTTTGAGGTTAGAAATGTCATTATACGTGTGCACTCAAAATACAGTCCGTCTGTAGTCAGTAGCATTGTCACCAAGAATCTGTTAGAAATGCAGAATGTCCCGCCCCACACAAGTGCTGCCAGGTCAGAACCTGTGTTTTTCACAAGAGCCGCAGATGATTTTTGCACACACTAACATTTTATTTTTATTTTTTGAGACAATCTTTCTTTGTTGCCCGCAGTAGAGTGCAGCATCCTAGCTCACAGCAACCTCAGACTCTTGGGCTCAAAACGATTCTCTTGCCTCAGCCTCCCTGGTAGCTGGGACAACAGCTGCCCACCACAACGCCTGGTTAATTTTTAGAGACAGGGTCTTGCTCTTGCTTAGGCTGATCTCAGACAATCTACCCTCCTTGACCTCCCAGAGTGCTAGAATTACAGGCATGAGCCACTGCGCCTGGCCCCACGCCAAAATTGTAAAAGCACTGATCTAGAAACAAGCAACTGTGCCTGTCCAGGATCTATTTAGATCAGTGGTTTTCAACTTACGGTTCGCGACCCCTTTGGGGGTCAAACGACCCTTTCACAGGGGTTGCCTAAGACCATCCTACATATCAGATATTTACATTATGATTCATAACAGTAGCAAAATTACAGTTATGAAGTAGCAATGAAAATAATTTTACGGTTGGGGGTCACCACAACATGAGGAACTGTATTAAAGGGTCGCGGCATTAGGAAGGTTGAGAACCAGTGATCTAGATGCTCATGGAAGGAAGAGTTTCCATGTAATCTAAAAACATTTTTTATTCCTAGCCTTATTATCTATAAATGTTTTTATTTGTGTAGGTGTAGGACAAATAACTGTGATGTATTATATGTGTATAACATGTACTTTCTATACTCGATGATGTTTTCCACATGTGAGTGACCTTTTGTTTGTTAATTGTTGACTGTAGATAATCAGGAAAGTTGATAAGCAGACGGCATTACTGGATGCAGATGACCCTGTGTCCCAACTCCATAAATGTGCATTTTACCTTAAGGACACAGAAAGAATGTACTTGTGCCTTTCTCAAGAGAGAATAATTCAGTTTCAGGTATGTTCTTAAATTACTGATGAGATCTGCAATGTGCAAACTGTTAGATTAGCAGCTTACAGAAACATGGAGTTCTTATTTGCTGGAATCACATCTCTAAGTACATGTGGCTGTATCACTTATTTAACTCAGGTCCAAGGGTCCATTACATGTATGTCCTCAGACATACTGGCCATCCTATTTCAGAGAACTCTGAAGATTAAGAAAATGTTCTCGGGTGGCGCCTATGGCTCAAAGGAGTAGGGCGCTGGCCCCATATGCCGGAGGTGGCGGGTTCAAACCCAGCCCTAGCCAAAAACTGCAAAAAAAAAGAAAGAAAAAAAAGAAAAAAAATGTTCTCAGAGAAACATAGTTCCAAGGTGCTAAATCTGGGGAACAAAGAGGCCTTCAGGTTATTCAGCGATTGATTTTTGGTGTTCACTGAATCTGAAATTGTGTGCAAACACTCTGTATAGGTAAAGCATTTTTCTAGGCAAGGGCCCCAAATATCATCGTATATACATTGGGGT
Source organism: Galagoides demidoff (assembly GCA_963574575.1). Lineage (NCBI taxonomy): Eukaryota > Metazoa > Chordata > Mammalia > Primates > Galagidae > Galagoides > Galagoides demidoff. The sequence goes on from CAUYQV010088803.1 coordinate 46,200, forward strand.
CTCCCAAGATAGTAACAATGTTGTGCTTCAAAAGTATAATGTGGCTCGGTGCCTGTGGCTCAAGTGGCTAAGGCGCCGGCCACATACACCTAAGGTGGCAGGTTCAAATCCAGCCCTGGGCTGCCAGACAACAATGATGGCTGCAACCAAAAAAATAGCCGGGCATTGTGGCGGGTGCCTGTGGTCCCAGCTACTTGGGAGGTAGAGGCAGGAGACTCGCTTGAGCCTAGGAGTTGGAGGTTGCTGTGAGCTGCAATGCCAGGGCACTCTACCCAGGGGGAAAGCTTGAGGCCCTGTCTCAAAAAAAAAGAAAAAGAAAAAGTATAATGTAATAATACTTATGCAGAAGCCTTTTCATGAAGACATTTATGACATGGGCAAATGTCTTAATAGGATAGTTTTAATTAATTGTGAAACTCCTTTGTAAACTCCCACTCCAGACAGAGAGTCACATACAACTCTGATGAGCATGCTGGGCCCCTGGTCCAGGTATGTTACGGTAGAGGTAGGGACTTGCTGGTTCAGGTCTTGGATGCCTCTTGCTGAAAGTATGTACTTCTAGCTGTACTTTGAGCATGAGAGTTCCCATTCTCTCTCTCTCCCCAGGATTTCTAAAGAGTTTTAAATAGCCATTTACATATTAATGAACGATACCAGTATTGGTGTACTCTTAATGGTTATTCTATTATTACTTAATATGTCACTGAAATATTTTGTATTATAATTAGAACTGTTGTCTCCGTGGTCTCCACATTAATATTCTGTTTGTGTTTATTTATGGATTGGCAAAGTACTATGCTTTAGGAAGTTGATAAATTTTTACTAAATCTGATCTTGTTAACTCTAGTTTAAATGTTACTTTGGGAAAATTTGCTTGAACTACAAAGTATGTAAAACTCCATTTCTTTTTTCATAAGGCCACTCCATGCCCGAAAGAACCAAATAAAGAGATGATAAATGATGGCGCTTCCTGGACAATCATTAGCACAGATAAGGCAGAGTATACGTTTTACGAGGGGATGGGTCCTGTCCTGGCCCCTGTCACCCCTGTGCCTGTCGTAGAGAGTCTTCAGGTGAGATCCCGTAGTCACGGTTGGCTTGTAGCTCTTTGCAACTGTGCTCAGTTATGACTTGGCCTAATTTTGTTTCATGGGAATTTGGGGTTTTGTTATATATCATTTGTTGATAAGATACAAAAAATAGGAACTTATGAAAGAAAATTTAAATTAAAATCAACTTATATTAAAATGTTTTTAGGCTTGGCGCTTGTAGCTCAAGCAGCTAAGGCGCCAGCCACATACACCAGAGCTGGCAGGTTAGAATCCAGCCCAGACCTGCCAAATAGCAGTGACAACTACAATCAAAAAATGGCTGGCCTGTAATCCCAGCTACTTGGGAGACTAAGGCAAAAGAATCACTTAAGCCCAGGAGTTGGAGGTTGCTATGAGCTGTGATGCCATGGCACTCTACCCAGGGGGATAGCTTGAGACTTGTCTCCCAAAAAAAAAAAAATGTTTCTAGCTAGCTTTGTAACCATGCTATTTAAAAGGAAAATTTTAATTACTCATTTTTGACAAAGAAGGTTGAGTGGGACTCTAATTTGTGTATTTTAATGAAAAGTAAAGTTTTCTCAGTGTTGTAATTTTTCTGTGAATTGCAGTTGAATGGCGGTGGGGACGTAGCAATGCTTGAACTCACGGGACAGAATTTCACTCCAAATTTACGAGTGTGGTTTGGGGATGTAGAAGCTGAAACTATGTACAGGTACTTGATAAAACTTTTTACATCATCCAGAGGTTGTAAGGGGTATGGGTACCTGAGATCCTTTCCTGAAATTGCCATGTTTTAAACAAGTTTTGTTAAAGGGCTTTTAAGTGATTGCTGTTTCCTCCTCAGATGTGGAGAGAGTATGCTGTGTGTCGTCCCAGACATTTCTGCATTCCGAGAAGGTTGGAGATGGGTCCGCCAGCCAGTCCAGGTTCCAGTAACTTTGGTCCGTAATGATGGAATCATTTATTCCACCAGCCTTACCTTTACCTACACACCGGAACCAGGGCCGCGGCCCCACTGCAGTGCAGCAGGAGCAATCCTTCGAGCCAACTCAAGCCAAGTGCCCCCTAACGAGTCGAACACAAACAGTGCGGGAAGCTACACAGACGCCAGCACAAATCCCACCAGTGTCGCATCCTCGACAGCAGCGGTGGTGTCCTAACTACCGTCTTTTTGCTAGGACTTAAACTGACTTGAGTGCGCAAAAAGTTGACAAAAAAGAGGAAAAAAATGAACCATCTTTTGTGGTTTCTTGGGAAAACTTTTCATACCAGGTGTTCCTACTATTCAGAGCCCCTGTTACCTGCAAGTGCTGATTTGAATGCGGAAGCCACAGTAAAACAAACACAAAAGCATCAAAAGTTACAAACTATTGGAAATCAAGTTTTTCAGCTGTTCTTTTGTTTGTTTGGTTGGTTGATTTTTGTTTGCTTTTGTTTAAGTGGGCAAGAAGTAAATATGTGGCTGGAATAAAAGTTAAGCGAACTAGAAGATACAAATCTAACATAGTTTTATGGACCAAGGACCTTGTGTAAGCTTTAGTAAAAGGTACATTTTCACCATACCTTTTTTATTATATCATGGTATATAGTACACCTTGTTACCAAATAGGTTGTTCTCTTCCCTTCCCACCTTTGAGCTTTTGCTCTAAAGTACATCCAGGTTCCAGGCCTGACCGTTCTTGTTTAATCTAAATACCATACTCTTCCAGGTTTTTTGCTCTAAGGCGGGAACTAATTTTTTTTTTAAGCTGAAGTCTTATGACTTTACATGAGTCAAAATTGTTTTGATTTCAGCAAGTAAAATCTTGTAAAGGCCTACATATTTTTTTTTAAGATTATATGAAGTCTGTGCAAAAGCTTTAAAAAAAAATGCCTCTGCCTTGCCTGCAATACATGCAATGTACGTTAACTTAGTCTCTATCATCAGACACTGTTGGTAGTCATTTCTGTGTCTTCTGTTTTTTAAAGTGTATTTATAGTAGTTATCCAAGAGGTTGTGACATTTACATGGATTTCACTGTGGCCATTTAGTCAGTCATCAATGAGTAAATGGCACAGAACATGTTGGTGTCTGAAGTGTTCTCTCCCGTTTCCCTTAAATACATCTGTGTGTTCCAGGATTTCTTCAGGTTTTCTTTCCCTTTTCCTAATCTTGTACATAACTTGTATTATGTGTAAGTTAAACAATTTATTTTGAACTTGGAATGTTCCCAGTGATTTCAGCAGAGTGTTTTCTGCCTTGTTGGCAAATGACAAGAAAATATCATGAGAAGATTTGCTACCAGTTGGTAGATAGTGCCCTAAGGGGAGAATGGGGAAAATCTCAGTAAAAGCATTTTTTATTATCTTTTCTTTTTTTTTTTTTTTTTTTGGTAGCCTAGGCCAGAACATCATTGTAATCTTTAAAAACATAAAATGCTTTTATTAGATGATCAACTAAAATAGCTGGAAGACAGAAGCAGGTAGTTGTTAAGATTATAAAAATGCAAATGTAATTTATGTTGCCATTGATTTCTTGGCCTTTTTTTCCTTGTTTTCTTTTCTCCAGTACTGAGCATCTCCACGTTTCTTTTCCCTTTATTTGAGATTTGGTTGTGTTCAGGTTTATGTGTTGGCCTTGCCTGCTAGTCTCAACAGTTTATGTTACTTTTGTTCCTGCACTTTGGTTATGCCTTTGTTCGGTTTCTTGGAAATTGCAGCAGACTCATTGGGCTACATTTAGTACAAGAACCACACGTGTATGTTATAGGACACAGTCTAGTAATACAATCATCTTTCATAGAGTAAAAACTACCTCTAGATTGTGGTAAGCTTTTACTGTCCCATAAAACAGGAGCCACAGTACCTTATGAATACAAAACTGTAACTTCCTATGTTTTCATACAGAACATTGTCTCTCTGATGTCTTGGGCTATTTTGAAAAAGTTTCCATCTATAGACTTTTTAAAAACCGTTATTAGTAGCACCCCCTGCCCCAGCTTTGCTGTTGTTGTTGCTCACTCTTTTGCTAAGACTATGCCTTTGTAAATACTCCTCCTCGTAGCTTCTCCTCAGATTTCAAGGGGAAAGTCATCTGTAAAGCATGTTAGGTGGCTAAGGCCAAGTTACTGCGGTTTTCTCTTCCTGCAGGCCTTTGTAGGCACCCTGCTGCCTTTTACTCCATATCCTTTCCTCTTCAAGTCTCCCATTGCTCACTTCCCTCTTACAAACTAATCCTGCCTCACACCTTATATCTGTTTCAAGGGCAGAACTCATCGTGGCCTTATCTTTCTTTGTTGTAAACTATTCACTGGCTCTTACTTGCAAACTAGCTTCTTTCTGAGTAGTGTTTATTCTCTCTGTTGAGTCATGCAGAAGTCAGTACACAGTGCTTTTGTTCAGAGTGTGGAAATGGTTTTAGTGCTGCTTTCCTTTCAATGGGCCACAAGTTTCCTCCACTTCCTAGGTTTGGTATTTAGTTAAGAAATCATATTGAATTAACTGATAACAAATGAGATGCTTTTGAAAAATAAACTATTCCTTACCCAGCTTTGTAGCTCAAAATAATTTTTCAAGTTCATGGCTTTATTCAAATGAACTTTTGCTTTTTTAATGTTTGTATCTTATTTTGGTTCTTTGTTTCTTTTAATAAGATAATTGACATGTTAGATTATAAACTCTTTTCTTTTTTTTTTTTTAAACTTCAGGAATGTACTTACAGGCATTTTCCCCACCTATTGTATGCCATTCTCACCACAGACTAAAGAGTGAAATGATTTGTGTATTGTAGCTTATTGTTTATCAGTAGTTCTTTTGTCAGCTGCTTAAAAAAAGTCTTTTTCATGGATTTGTGAATCATTTTCATTATGTAATTTATAGGAACCATGTTCTCTAGTTACAGTAGAATATGTCCCTCCCCCAGTGATGACATTATTAGAGGTGCTGGCCGTGGACCCTATGAAACTCTCTTCTTACAGTGATGAATGCTTCAGTTATAATGTATTTAATTTTTTAAAATTCGGTTTTAGAAGTATATCTTCATGCTCATGATTCTATGTAATTTCTAGAAAACATGCATAGAAGCTAAACCTCTGATCCAATATGGTTTTATTTGTTCTGTCAAATTTATCACACAGATTGGGAAGGCAAGCCAAAGTCTTTACATGTAAAAGGCCCTTCATGTTTTGAGTGATTTTAGAGTTGAACACTAGTATATATACCATTTAACCTGCTGCTGACTCTTCTCAAACAGTGGTAACTAAAGGCATCCTCATATGTTAATTAGTGAAATATTTGTCACTTTTACTGCACAGACTTACTTTTGATCATAACTGGTTAGTTTTTTGTTTTTCATGAAACTGGTACCATCTGTGCTTTAAATCCAAGTTAGATGGACAAATCCAGGTTATTACGGTTTTCTCTTACTGTAAGCCTCACAAATTTCCGATGCCATTTTTGAGAACTAACCTAACTAGTCACGTTAACCAGAAGAATCTATTGGGGTGGGGGAGGGTTCCTTTTTGAAACAGAATGCTATTCAATTATTAACCAAGTTAATTTACTTTGATTTCTAAAGCAGCTGTGTTTCTGATGAGTACTGAACAAATGTGTGTAATTTTCTGTGCCAGACTTTTGACTTTGTTTTCAAGCACTGTAATGTGGGATGAACGGTTAGAAACAATAATATATTAGGGTTTTTATTTAACCCTTTCAGGACTGAACTGTATCTCCTTTTATTAATTTCCCCTGTGTGGTGATAAGTGTTTGCCAGCATTCAGTGCTGTGTCAGTCCAGATGTAGGTCTCTATGCTCATTTTTAGCTTATTTCTTGTACCTTGCAGCATGCTCTAAGCATTCAGTCCTTAAGGGGTTTATCTTACAAACTGTGCGCCTGTAAGGGTTATTAGCAATAAGATAGAAAATGGAGCAAGTTTATACCATAATTTTGTAGAAAAAAAAGAATCTGCTCAGTTCCATATTTCATCCATGAAAAACCTGCAATATGGGCAGTTTCGAGGAATAAATAAAAAGGAAATGTAAACCATTGTAAAGTCTTCTGTTGGATGTGCCTGATGCATGTATTATCGCCTTTGATTTCAGAATACTTCTTAAAGATAAAATTAAATTCTATATTACATTTTGTGTATTTATAGTCTTACCTTGCCATGTACATTACATCAAAGTGATAGGTATAGAAATTTAATTTTCAGTGTTTTTAACTATATAGTGCTTTAAAGAGAGATACCTTTTTTTGGTTTTCCTTTCTCATATTGATGGGGAAATGGGCTTTGTAACTCAAGTGGCATATCTCCCAAAGTAGGATGGTTTAAAGCTGGTCTCACCCAAATCAGAGAGTGTTATTTAACAATAGCCTGCTTCTCCAGCATAAGGTTGCCATTTGGTCTGGTATACAAAAGATCACATAATGGTTTGTGTCTGTTGGGGAGGTTCATAAGACGTGAGGACAGAGTATTCTTTGTTTAATATGAAACCAATTTAAAGGGGGGAGGTTATATAAATTTTAAATCATAGCAAGTTCAGTTCTTATTGGCCTCCCAAAGAAAGAATGTAAGTTAAATTACAATGAGGATTTTACTAAAGATATTCTGCTATAAAAATACTGATTGTTAAAAAAGAAAAAGTTTGGTTGGAATTCAAACTGTGAGGCCACTACAGCTGGATCAGGATGGATAATCTCTTGATTTTAGAATCCAGAGTAATAAGCTTAGCTCCTAGGTGTGAATTATGTATGGTATCCTACAATTCATAGCGAGGAGTATAAGCTAAGTGATTTCAGCAAACATGGCTTAAATTGTCTTTTTTTTAACCAACCCCTAGATGGCTACCAGTTACAACCATTCAAAAGGTAAGCTTTATCAATTTCCAAATCTAATAAAGTGAGTAACTACACAGGATGTCTCCCTTCCCTCCCTCCCCAACAAAGAAAAATCTAGAAAGATGTATACCAAAAAGGAAATTCCATGAACATGTTTTATACTAGGAAACAGTTGAGGGAGACAGATGAAGCTGTTGTACACAGAATACAAATGAAGTCCTTCGTCTTGACCTGAGATTATAATTCTAAAGCACAAGGCCAAGACAGACCTGAAAGCCCCAAGTGCGGCTGGGATCTCTCTTACTAGACAACAGGCCTGTGGTTCTTTGTGCCTCGTACATCGGTGCTCAACAGAGAGTGTAGTTAAAGCTTTATGTGCACGTACGCAGAGCTCATGACTAAGCATGGTTTGTAGAAAATGCAGGTAAATACTCTCTGGGTTTTAACTATAAGAAACAGTCATATTAAACGGAAATAAGTTATCTTGTAACTATTAGAATTTACAGAATGTTTTGCTGTGATGAGGTGGTATTTTAAAATGTGATATTCTAACAAGAACCACTGTAAAGGCTGGTATGGGGTGTAGGTATGCCCAGTTCTTTCCAGCATCATGACTGCAGTCCCCGCCTTCGGTCTCCTTCAGGCCCCCTGTCCTGTCCCTCAGCGCAGAGGAATGTGACGGTCATTTCTTGTTCTTTTACCTGTTTCATAATTTCTACTGGTGCTGGACAGAGTAGGGGTGCTGATGTTTACTTAAGTCCAAACTGTCATCCAGAACCATCCTCGTCTTCACCCTGTAGAAGACTTAGGAAGTGTGATGGGGTCATTCCTGTGGTGGCCTCTCAAGCTGACTTTGACAGCTTTTCACTTTCCTGGAACATTTTCTCCCCGCAAGGCTGCTCTCTCCTTTGTTTTTCATCATTGTACAACTGAAAGTCAGTGGTTCTGGCTTTGTTCCTGCTCCTTAATACGGTCACAACTAAGTTTTTAATGTAGTGTTCAGGTATTTAGGGGCTAATACGAAAAGTTTTAGGGAAAAATTGTGACTTCAAAGACAGTAAGACACTCAATGTACTCAGTGGTATTAGAATCCTGGCGTTGATGGTCCTCAGAGCAGCTCTGAGAGTTAGGAGCTGAGAACACACCTCGTGGCTGTGGGGTCCAAGGGTGCAGGTGAGGTGGTCTTTGGGAAGCAACGTCAGCTAAAGGGTAGTGGAATGTGCAGCTGTCAGCTTGAAAGTGTGAAGACCATCCTTCCCTGACATTGACCTTCTTGTGTCAGAAGATGGGAATTGGTTAAGACACAGCAAGGAAATGTTAAATGTCCAGTAACCTTCTAGGCTCTGAACTCACTTAGGGTATGGCCCTTTCCGGAAAACTCCCACTGTGGACTTGTATTAGTCACTCCCCGGCTGCCATAACAAGTACCCTTGACTGGATGGCTAATGTACACACGTGCACATACACAAACCACGGGTTTCCTCACAGCTCTGGAGGTTGGAAATCAAGATCATCGTGCCAGCACAGTCAGGTGAAGGCTCTTCCTGGCGTGTACTCCTCACTGGGCCCTCACGTGGCAGACACAAGGAGCTCTTTTCTTGGAAGGTCACAGTCTGACTGGATTAGGACTTCGCTCTTCTGACCTCATCTAACCTCGTTTAATTGATTCCTAAAGACCTGGATCTCCAGATACTGTGACACTGAGCTGTTCCTGAAAGTCTTCCAGACACAGTTTAAATGGTGAGTTGTCGGTACGACAGTACTGGGGTTTCTTACTTACAAATCCTAGTTGGGGTTTCTCAAGTTGCCTGAGATGTTAAGTGAACTTGGGCTGAGGATCACGGGGAGAGGCTAGATTGAAGGAGGTGTCACTTTGATGAGTACTTACAAATTTTTTTCGTGGCCCTTATTTAACCCTCACTACAATCCTCTGAGCTAATGTCCCTCTTTTAGAGATGAGGAGACAGACTCAGGACATTCAAGGAAACTTGCCCAAAGTCTTAAGTTAAATTTAGCTGAGCTGGGATTCAGATTTACCCAGGTGGTCGAAGTCATGCTCCTCAGCGCCACACCAGGCTTCCCTGTTGCCAACTGTCAGAGGAGATAGGGACTCGGGGTTACTAGGGAGTGGCCCTATGACGGGTCGTGTCTTCAGGGACTTCATAGAGACCAGCCTTGCTACTTCAACCATCACATTTTACAGGTGAGGAAAAGGTCTAGGGAAGTTGAATAACCCAAGTATGATTATGAATTAGCTTCGTAAGCTCAAAAGTGCTCTCTGGGGTCTGCGTTTTTTATTTTAGTGCCCTGAGCTCTGTGCTAACGTTCTTAGAAATCCCGGCCGACTCTTAACACGTGATGTGCTGAGCTGCACAGCACTAGGAAGGTAAAAACCATTTCCGCCTTCTAACTTCAGTAAATTGATGTCTCCCAGGTGACACTGACAGTGCTGCTGGTCCAGGGATCTCACTTTGAGTAGCAGGGGGCTAGTGCATCCATCTGCAGACGGAAATGAGCATGATCAGTGGAAAGAGTAAAGAACTTGTTTACTCCATAAAAGTAATTAATAGAAAAGTAATTTTAATTAATGCCATCGTTTTCCAAATCACTCATTAATTGTAATTTTAGATTTAGTCTGTTTTTTAAGCACAGAGTTAACATTTCTCTTTACACTTGGAGAGGCCTGTCCACCAAATCACAGAGAAGCTGCAGTGTTCGCACACAGTCACGGTCAGGACGCAGAGGCCGGCTGGCTCAGCAATGCGCCATCAACCCCAGAGCCTTTTAGCATCTGAGGTGAAGTCGCTGTACCCAAATTTCAGAGGAATACTGAAAAACTCCGAGCTTTAAAAACCTCTGGTTTGGGAGAAGAGGCACCTCAGTTTTAATTGGGTCCCCTCACTCAAGAGAGCAAGCAGTTCTGCACATTCAGGGAGACTGAGTCATCCCAAAGCCGGAATAAGTGGTGTCTGCCTGAGATTCATAGAGTTGGTGCTCAGAGCTGGACCAGCACCTGACTTCCCACGCCACAGGCCCGGCTTCTCCTGTGACCTGGATTGGGGAAGGTCACGTTTTCTTCCCCGCACTGATTGAGATCTAGGTGAAACCCAGGTATACACAAATGCCTTCCCGGAGATGAAGCAGGAGCAAAATGGAGAGAGCCCCGAAATGAGGAGGGCAGAAGACGTACTATTGGCAGAGACCCAAGCTGCGCTCTCCCCTCTTTCGGGAGGAGACCGTGGGAAAACGAAACACACACACACAACTGGATATTTGAGGGACCTAGGGAACTATAAAATAATTACCAAGATCCTCTGCATTTGCCTATTTATATATGACCACTGTGCATAAGAATTTTTTTCTTTAGTTTAATCCAATATTTCTAGCACAGTTAAATCAGAGTCTTCCTCCACTTTAAAAGAATGTTATTTTTAAAAATACTGCAACCATAAGGTTAAAAATCAAATATTACTAAAAAGCAAAAAATAAAAATTACTCTTCCTCATCCCTTCCCACCACCCCATATCTAAGTAATTTCTTTCTTTTTTTTTTTCCTTTTTTCCCCTTTTTTATGAAATCATAGCTGTGTACATTAGTACAGTCATGGGGTACAGTGTGCTGGTTTTATATACAATTTGAAATATTTTCACCAAACTAGTTAACTTAGCCTTCATGACATTTTCTTAGTTATTGTGTTAAGACACTTATATTCTACATTTAGAAAGATTCACATCTACCCTTGTAAGATGGACCATAGGTGTGGTCCCACCAATCACCCTCTTTTTTTTTTTTTTTTTTTTTTGGAGACAGAGTCTCACTATGTTGCCCTCAGTAGAGTGCTGTGGCGTCACAGCTCACAGCAACCTCAAACTCTTGGGCTCAAGTAATTCTTTTGCCTCAGCCTCCCGAGTCGCTGGGACTACAGGCACAATGCCTGGCTTTTTTGTGTGTTGTAGTTGTCATTATTGTTTAGCAGGCCTGGGCAGAGTTCAAACCTGCCAGCCCCAGTGTATGTGGCTGGTGCCCTTACCACTGAGTTATGGGCACTGAGCCTAAGTAATTTCAACTCAGTTATCTCTTTGGTGCTTCTCTCTGTGCACACGCTTCTGTCTACCTTTCTGCTCTGGGAGATGAGGGTTTTCCTTGCCTACACCCTTGTTCCCATTCCTCTCTTTCTCCCTCTTCTAATACACCTGTAGCACTAAGTCAGTTTTCATTTACGTCACTGATTATTGCTTATATCATTATGACTATATTATTCACTCTTGAGCATATACAATAATGGTATACTATAATCATGTTTCCTTTTTTGTACAACTGTTTGTTTTTCCTGGAGTTTAAAAGTACATCATTTTCGCCCAGTTTTCTATGTACCTACTCTCCAGCTCCATCACAATTAATTTCCAGCTTCCACTGTCTGCCAGGCCCTGTTCTTGGTATTGGAGAGCAGCAGTGAATAAATTAATCAAAATCCCTGTCCTGAAGGAGCTTATATTTAGTGAAATACCCATCATAGTTATGTTACACATGCCTGAACCTGTCAGATAATCATTAAGTTCTTTTTATCCCCCCTAGAAAGCTTCCTCCCAATGGGCTGCTGTTTTTCCTATGGGCTTTTCCCCTTCGGTGTGTCTGTCCTCTGACATTGTACTTGTTTCATTCTAATTGTGTGTTTCTTTGTTTCCCATAGGATTTTAGGATTTAACAAAAAATTCCTGGCATCTAAAGTTTCACACTAATATATGTGTGTTTCTGTACATGTTTTTCCCCCCCCCAAAACCTGCTGGACATTGACTGGGCACTTTCAAAATGGGTACTTGTGAACTTGACTGGAGTTTTCCTGTGTTATTTCTTTGAAAGCGTCTTCCCTTCCATTGTCCCCAATTTTCTCTTTTCAGAATTCCTACCACTCAGACGACCTTACTGCCCCAGATTAATTCTTTAATTTGCTTATCTTTTATCATCTGTTTCCCATCTCTTCTGTCTTTTATGCCATTTTCAGAGAATTTTCCATTTGGGCTCTCATTTTTTTCCCGAAAGTATGGAAGAGTGGAGGATGGGATTTGTCCATGTGAAAACCCTCTGGGTTTTCTAACTAGTGCTTGACAGACTGGGAGATGGGGGCCCTATTGTAAGTGTTGGCTGAAACAATCGGTAAGTCCTTTTGGCAGTTTTGAGTTTTCTTAGGCTCTTTATTTTTTGAGTCAGAGCCTCAAGCTGTCACCCTGGGTAGAGTGCTCTGGCATCACAGCTCACAGCAACCTCCAACTCCTGGGCTCAAGCAAGTCTCCTGCCTCTGCCTCCCAAGTAGCTGGGACTACAGGTGCCTGCCACAACGCCTGGCTGTTTTTTGGTTGCAGCCATCATTGTTGTTAGGTGGGCCTGGGCTGGATTCAAACCCGCCACCTTAGGTGTATGTGGCTGGCACCTTAGCCACTTGAGCCACAGGCACCGAGCCTCTCAGGCAGGCTCTTTAAGGGAGGCATACACAGGCTAGTGCTGCTGGACCAAGAAACCTGCCTACCTGTCACCCAAGCCTATCGACAGAGAAGTGATGAGAGATCAACAATTTTATTTTTATTTTCAGAAAATCAGCAATTCTGGACAACAGCAAGGATATCTTCTCAAAGAACTGTTCTCCCCTCCTCCTTCCCATTGTTACTTTGTATTTTCACAGTAAAAGGAAAACATCAGCAATATTATTACTCATCACAGTACACGTTAGATTCCTCCTGTAGGCTACATCTTCCTATCGTAAAGTGGTTATATCTTTTATTCTAGATTAAATGTATAGTTAGTCAACACTTCACTGGGCTCACAGAGGGCCCTGGGTCCCTGACCTGTACCATGGAGTCCAGTTCCCCAACTTACCTATGACAGTAGCTTGGAAGTGGATAAACAATCTCCAGATGTGGGCACGTAGGCACATCTGGCCTTAGTGGGCCCTGTGGGAAGTGGCTGCTCAGGTTAACAGTGGCTGGTAACCCAAGGGACGTGATCGTGAACAGTTAGAACTGTGTTTGTTCAAGTGTTTGTGGGCCAGGGGTAAGGCCTCGTGGAGAAAGGCCCGAGGAGCCCGGCTAGAGTCTGGTCCAAGAGGGCATCTTTGTCACCTTCACTCATCCCTGCTGGCCGCATTCTTCCTCATGCCCACCCTTCTCTGAACTTCTTAACTTTGCCAGTGACTGGAAAAACTGCACTTTAAATAAACCCAAACCAGAAGTCAAGGATTTGAGGTGAAAAAAAAAGTGACGGGAAATGTTAATTCATGGCATGTTTTTTTTTTTTTTGAGACGGAGACTCAAGCTATCCCCCTGGGTAGAGTGCCATGGCATCACAGCTCATAGCAACTTCCAACTCCTGGGCTCAAGCGAGTCTCCTGCCTCAGCCTCCCAAGTAGCTGGGACCACAGGCGCCCGCCACAACGCCCGGCCATTTTTTGGTTGCAG
>CAUYQV010088807.1:0-15759 GCA_963574575.1 Galagoides demidoff
TGGTCCCAGCTACTTGGGAGGCTGAGGCAGGAGACTCGCTTGAGCCCAGGAGTTGGAGGTTGCTATGAGCTGTGATGCCATGGCACTCTACCCAGGGGGATAGCTTGAGGCTCCGTCTCAAAAAAAAAAAAAAAAGTAAAATTAAAGCAAAATATGATGAATTTTACCTATTAAGCTGCTTGTGTTTAGGTTCTTAAACATAAAAATACTCTGTGCTGGTAATGACACAGTTAAATGAGAGTTCTATGGTCCCCTACGATTCCTGCCTGCCTCTGTGTAGTATGCCTTGTGAAATCCCCTCCCTCGAGTGTGGGCTGGACTTAGTAACCTGCTACTAACAAACAGAACAGGGTGAAAATATGAAATGTCATTTCCCAGGTTACTTACAAAATATTGTGACTTCCACGCTGTTTGCTCTCTCCCTTCTCTCTCTTCTCACTCTTCCTCTCAGAGAAGCCAGCTGCCATATTGTGAGCTGCCCTAAAGAGAGGCCAGTGGGGCAGGGAACAGACATCTCCTGCCAGGAGCCAGTGAGGACCTGTATGAGCTCTAAAGCAAATCCTTTCTTTGTTGAGACTTGAGATAATTCAGCACTGAGCAACAGCTTGATTGCTACCCCATGAGAGACCCTGAACCAGTGGAACGCAGGTAAGCCACACACAGTAATTAGGAAATAATAAATGCTTATTATTTTAAGTTGTTACATTTGGGGGTAATTTTTTTACACAGCAAAGGACAGCTAATACACATTCTAGTTCTGGATTCTGAAAAGTTAGCATGACAATGTACATCAAAAAGGTTTAGAACATTTGTTCATTTTTGCCCAACAATTACCCACCTAGGATTTTTTTTATAAAGAAATGAACAGTAGTGTGATAAAAGATTATTTATGAGAAAATCAAAACCATATTTTGATAGTAAAGCTTAAAAGCCATTATTTATAATGATTAAAACTTGAAAATAAACCAAATGTCTTAAAATATGGAATTACATAAAAGGACCAACAAGATTGTTTTAAAGGATTTTTTTTTTTTTAAAGAACACAGTTCTGGAAAAAGAAAGTCATGAGAATGCATTAGTCCTTCAAACATATTTTGAAGTTACAGTAACTAAAACAGCAGGCAATGGCATGTGAATAGATGAATACATGGATCAGAGTAGACACTCCAGAAACTTTGTGTGATGAATATTCTGTCCAAAACAAGCAAGAATAAGTGGAATTTTAATACATATACTATAGTCTAATAAGTAGCCATCTAAGAAAAAACATCTTTAACTAATGCTTCCAGTTTTAGCCAAAGTAAGGTTAAAATGAAACAAAAAGTAAAACATAAAAAAAAATGGAAATTCTTATATCTAATCTTGGATTGAAGAAGATATTTCCACAGAAAATATAAAATCTAAAATCTACACAAGAAAATACTGATAAATTTGATGGCATAAAACTTTTCAAAATATAGGCATGGCACTGGGAGGAGGACATAATTAATAATATTAAAAAACACCCATGAAAAAATGGAAGTAAAAACTTGCAAGCACAGTAGTGTCAAAGAGCTAATTTCTTTGCTCTTTTACAGGGCTCCTAAAAATACATTTTAATAAGGAGATAGAAACTACAGACCAGGCGCTGAGGCTCACACCTATAATCCTTGCACTCTGGGAGGACAAGGTGGGTAGATTTCTTGAGCTTAGGAGTTTGAGACCAGCCTGAGCAAAAGTGAGACCAATCTAAACATAGAAAAAACTATCTGGGCATTGTGATAGATGTCTGTAGCCCCAGCTACTCAGAGGCTGAAGCAAGAGGATCTTTTTAGCCCAAGAGACTGAAGTTGCTGTGAGTCACAATGACACCATGGCATTCTAATCAAGGCAAAATAGTAAGACCCTGTTCAAAAAACAACAATAATAAAGACAAAAAGAAAAAAGGAAATACAGAAAAATGGCTAAGTGATACAAAGAATGATTATAAAGAAAAGGAGTTAAAAATAATTCTTCAACATAGGAAAAGATGTTCAAACTCTTTCATAATGAGTATTGCAAATTCAGTGATGTAACAAAGTGTCACCTATCAGAATGGCAAGGTCTAAAGGGTTTGATATGAGGTTTATGGGAAAGTGGGAACTTTGAAAGATTGCTGATGTTTCATCATTCATGATGCTTCATGTTTTCGTTGTATCTGTTGCTACAGCCCCTCTGGAGAGTACTCCACATAGTCTCTGACTCTGCATTCCACTTCTAGAACATTATTCCATAGATCATTCACATTTGGATAAAAGTATATAGGTTCACGGATATTCACTGCCACATTTTTAATAAGAAAATATTTAAGATAATTCCAATGGGCACCAATAGAAGACTGGTTAAATACCTTACGAGACTTTAATACAATGGAATAACACACAGCTTCTAAAAAGAAGGAAATAACTTTACACATACTAATATGAAGTAACTACAATATACTGGTAAATTAAATGAATGTAGAGTCCTGTGACTACGCTACAACTTGTGTCAAGGAAGGAAGGAAGGAAGGAAAAAAAGGAAGGAATGGAGGGAGGGAGGGAGGGGAAAAGAGAAAGAAAAAAATATATACATATTTTATATATATAGTAGCATATAGTTTATCAGAGATTGCAAAAAGTGTATTAATAATGGCTATCTCTGGATAGTGAGATTGTGAATGATTTTTTTATTTTCTTCCTAAACCTGTTTTCTATTTCTACATTTTCAGAAATAACCATACATTCAAAGTAAAAGAAAAAAGACTTTTAAAATACACAGGTACATAACAGAAAATATTAGTGATAAACTTATGTTCAAGAGTGATTGGGGGTGGAGAGTCTATGATTTTTTTTTAGAGAATCTCATAGCTGAGCTTTTCGTCATGCAGCCATAAAAAATGAACAATGTATTGACTTTCACAAATGTCATATAAAATTGATAAGGACAGAGAAATGGAAGAAAAAGCTATAATCCATCTTCAGGTGCCACCGTTTTCTTTTCTGTGAAGTGTCTTTTCCAAAAGCAATTACTAAGGATGGAGTGAAACTTGCACAAAAGACAAACAAACAAGTCAACATAACCCTTCCTATGCCTTCGTAAGTTAAAATAAGTTAGACTGGGCAAGTAATTGTCTCTGCCTTTGGAGAACAGAATGCATGGTGGGTGTAGTATATTTTACTAGTTAGAGGAAGGTCCACACTACAGGCACAAAAAAAATCTTTACTTACTAATTTCAGTCAACCAATAATGTAAACAATCTATTGTTCAAACTATACAATGAAATGGTATACTATTCTACTGATGTATTAAACTATTGAAATACATATAATATTACAACAATTTGGCATCATTCATTGGTAAGCTGATTCTCCTCAGGAACCTGGCAGCCACCTTTAGGCTTGCTTATTCAGGAAGGCTCAGGAGGGAAGGTAGGAAGTGGAGGAAGTTCTGTGACTTGCAGTAATGGCTGGATTGATTGATTGACAGATATGTGTGGAGAGGAGATGAGACCTCAGCAAAAGCAGAGTGATTTGCATGGCGTTTAGCATGGTGAGGGAGGGGTGCTAGAGAAACCAAAAGAGACTGAAGGGCGGAGAAAGGGGAGTTGCCCCAAACCAGAGTTGGGACCCTGAGAAATGCTTGTTTCCCAGGGTGACCTCAGACCACATGCATGCTCATAGATGCTGGTAGGAGTGGGGAGTGCTTAGATTTTCTTAGGCAAGTAGACAGAGCCCAGTTTCCCCTGAGGAAGGAGAGGATTCCAATGTCTTTCCTCACTTTCCCAGGTGGAATCTAGCAATCTATACTTTTTAAAAGCTGGGTGATTTTGAGTCCTAGGGACCCTAACTTACTGTTTGAGAACAATGTCTGTATCGTATCTTACTCTGAATGATGCTGTGTTGTGGTCTCCTTCTCCCTCCCGTCTTTTGAGGTTATTATGTTTCAGACCAACTCATTGCTCTCATAGCCTAAAACATGGAGAATTATTTGAGTTTTTTACTGGCCAACATTTTATATAATCAATTGCTAAACAACAAATCACTGTTATCAAAAGACAAATTCCAGTCATATACGTGTATGTAGTACTGTATGACTTGATTAAACCTGAATAAAAAGCAGGATGTGTAAGCCCTCTTTCTATCAGCTACCATTTGGGGGTACTATGGGAAAATCAGTATAATTTTGAGTCACCAGGGAAAGAAAATAACAGATTCTCATAAATGGAAGGGACCTTGAAAGTCATTTAATTGAACATCCACCACTCTCGTCCAAATCTCAGACCTAAATCAGCACCACTGACTGGTGATATTCCAGCCCTGCACAACCAGAAAACAGGAATTTATTCGTTAATACCTAAGAAAGAAAATAGAAACTTGTGGATGAAAAGCAAAATTCTAAATACTTACATAAAAGCAATTTCAGTCGCTCAGAAAATTAGAAGGCTGGAGATTTGCTCTTGCTTCCCTGATGTTAATTTTACACATGATTTTGGGGTAGCCTATACATAAGGAAAGCATCCATGCACACAGAATGGGACTTCCTCAAAAAATGTTGCCCCCATAGTTATGCAGAAATGGCATAATCACTATAAAATGCACAGACTGGAAACAGTTCTAAAGTTGGCAGCACATAGATAAAAGGGCACATTTTTACAGAATTTAATTATCTTTTAAAAAGAGAGAATGGGCGAGGAGAAGGTCTGCGCTGGCCATGACAACAACTTAGTTGATTAAACTTAAGCCTGACATTTGCAACAGTGAAGGTGGCTACAGCCCTCCAGGACTGCCCCAGTGCTGGGACCAGCAGAAGGCAGGCGAAGCTATTTTCTCTCCCTGTTGTCCCAGCACACAAGAAGAAATACCTTCAGCAGATACTGAAATTCCTTCAGCAGATACTGAATTTTATATTTTCTAAACTCCAAACATCACATGAGGCCAAGGCAGAAATTTACTTAGGATAGAAACTGTCAGCTGCATATTTCTGCCATTTATTTAGTGTCTATGCCATCTAAAAAAAACACATGAAAAAATGAACCATAAATCCATATTTTTATATAGATGGTATCTAACTTATGATGACTCAAACTTAAGAATTCTTTTACTGTGGTACAAAGTGATATGCTTTCAACACAGTATTCAATAAATTACATGAGAGATGCAACATTTATTATAAAATAGGCTTTGTGTTAGATAACTTTACCCAGCTGGGGGCTAATGTAAGTTTCTGAGCCCACTTAAGGTAGGCTTGGCTAACCCATGATGTTTCGTAGTTCAAGTGCATTAAATGTGTAGTATTTTCAGTTTACAACAGGTTTATTAGGACATAACCCCTTTGTAAGTTGAGGAGCATTTGTGTAATTCTTAGTTGCTTAAAGTTGACTTTATTCACATGGCCTTCTCCTGCCTCTTCTAAGAAAAGTATGACATTGGGCAAATAACCTTTCTCTCTGCCTCAGCTTCCTCTTATGGGAAATCATGATCTTCCAAAAACATGGTACATTCAAACGCATGGTGTTTCTGCCCCATGGTAAAAGATTTTAATGGCTCAACACTGACAACAAAACAGAGTTCAAAATCATTTCCCCTTCAGTTTAACCTGACTCTACTCATGTCCCCTGACCATGAGTTGCCACGCCTGCATACTTGTTCTTAGGTCCCTTCTCCCACCTGAAGTTTACTCCCCTCCCCATAGTCACTTTATCTCTGCCTATTGAAGTGCTAGGGGCTCTTCAAATCCAGCTAAAGTTTTACATTTCTGAGCTCATTGTTGATGGCACCATCTGGCCCTTATTATGAGTTGCCAGAATGGCTGCAGGTCTCCACAGCTGCCTTTGTCCTCCCAACAAGGCCATTTCTTCTTTGAGTTAAGGCGTCTTCCCTTCAATTGAAAGTTGCCAAATAAAATTCAGCTGATTTCCCAAATAAGTTTATATTTCAAGAACAACTTTTTACGTATGTCCCATGCATTTTTTTTCTTTTTTAGATAGCATTATTTTGTTTGTTGGGTTTTTTTTTTGGGGGGGGGGGGAGATGGGTCTTAAACACCTCGGCTCAAGTGATTCTTCCTCCCGCCCCAGCCTCCCGAGTAGCTAAGACTACAGGTGCGTATCATAATGACCATCCTGTGCAATATTAAATAGTTCAACTTCATCCAGGATAGAAGTTTTCAGCTGAGTTGTACTACTTGACACTCACACAGTTTCCATACAATCTTTAGCAAGTTTACATGCAATATTTGAAACTTATAATACTTAAATTAACTGGGTGTTCTATACTTTTGCTTGGTAAATTCAGCAACTCTGTTTCACTTTAAATATCCAGAATAAAACTTCAAGATATTGAATGGTCAAGGTGTATGTTGATTAGTTGAGCTACTGTAATTTAAAGTATGCACACTTAAAGAGAGCTATTACCGAATACAGTGTCTCTAGGCCTTGGCCTTTGGTTCCTCCTTATTCCAAGACATCAACCCTGTATTCACCCAGCCCTTCCTCTGAGTTAGCAGGAGAATCTGACCTATGCTGGGTTAGTTCCAAGCGGTTTGAGTGGGGTATGGAACTGGGAACAGTTGATTCCATGTTGATGTAGGCACAGGCAAGGTAGGCTCTGTGTCAACCAAGGGCCAATTGTGGATAAAGGGAAGGGGCTGTGGATAAAGGCAGCATGGGTGTGACCAACAGAGTGAATTCAAGGGTGCCAAGGGGAGAGGTCCTGATGCAAAGTGTGTGACTAGGGAATTTCCTAAAGCAGCTCAAGCTAACCCACAGCACGGAGGCCACGTCCAAGGCACTGGGCCCATTTGGACTAAACCCTTCTCTCATATTCACCAAAGCAACCTGTACACTCTAACCTTGACTCTTTGCCTTCCTTTAGCCTGTTCTATGTTGGCTTTCTCCTGAGAATGTGAAATAGCTGAGCTAAGGCAAATTCATGTCTCACTAGAGACAATGGCAGGGAACGAGTGCCACGATCTTCAAGAGAAAAATGCCACGCTCCCCAAGTGGCACTGCTCCCCACAGATGCCACATTTCCTGAAACAGACCCAGAGAGCCAGGCACAGTCAGAAAGTCTGCATGGCACCCCACAGAGGAACACTGAGAGGTCACAGAGTATGGAGGTGGCCCCACCAGTGCTTTTTGGGCCATTCTGTTAGACCTCACCTTGAGACTCTGCAGTTCTTCCACCAGCACTCTGCGGTTGCCTCAGCCTCAGTTGACTCCTTTCCTCACTAGAAGCTTCCTCTGAGCTTTCTCCAGGTAAGCCAAATCCACTGGCAAAGAGCCAACGGGAGCAACACAGAGCAGTGCTGCCTCAGGGATGATGGGTGGGGTCCCCCGAGTCAGGTGGTGCAGGGGATGCCACCTGGACCCAACCCCAGCGGGGCCAAGGTCACTTAACCTGTCTGTAACTCAGCTTCAAAATCTATACAATGGAGGCTATTGAACCTTATGTGGGGTTCCCGTTGAATAAAATAATATTAACATATTACAACATAGTCAGAGCACAGTAACTCTGACAAATTCCCCACCCTCTACAACAGTTGATGGGGAAGGGGGGGGGTCCACCTTAATGTTGAAAGACTCGAAATATGGATAATTAATAAATGGTAGTGATTTTAAGAAAAGAATTGACAGACAAGTAGACGTGCAGGAAGAGCTAGCGAAGTCTGAGGAACACACATAAATTAGCAGATCCTGATGACACACAAGGGGAAGTGTTAATAGAACCGACAGACACACCTAACCTGCAGGGTCCGTTCTCGTTTTGCCTCAAAGACATGTGAAACCCTCGTGGAGTGCTGAGGTGTTAAATCTTCATATCCTAATAAAGACCTGAGAGGAAGAGTGATCAGCAAAGAAATTAGATTTGGGGTGGGTTTCTCATCTGAGAGATACGGCAAATGCCAGTCAGCAAAGGTAAATAATACTATATCTGTATAAAATCAGCTTGGAAACACAGGCAAAATACAGTTGTATAAAACCCAACATAAAAACTTCTCACTCATTCAACTGGAACATTTACCATGCTCAAGGGACTGGAGGAAATAGGGCCCTAATAATGATAAAAGGCACCAAGGGGTAAACAAGATGAGCGGATTAGAAAGAAGTTTCTATCATAAGCCTGGCCCCGGGGTGGGGGGGACTGTGTACATGCACCACAGTTTGGGGACAGGTACAGAATTCTATTATTCCACTGGGCAAAGAAATGGCATGCATCTACTGAGATTGCTTAAAGGATGAGGGACCAGATGTGGGGCTTCCAAAGTCACAAAGTCATGTCCACGATAAGGGGGAAGGTTGATTCTCAGGAAGAGAAATAAGGGCAGCTGCCTGGTTCCTGAGAAATAGGAAGCATGAAATTAGTTCGTAAATACGCTCAAATGGAGTGCAATGCAGGATGGCATTTTGTCTGAACAGAAGTTAAGAAAAACAAGGAGTTTTAAGGAAGAGAAATAAAGTCAATAGCCTGGAAACCCATGAAGAGTGAAGCTGTGAATCTAGAGCTGCCCGGGGGCCCCAGCAAGCCCATCTCTCGCGGCCTTTAGCACCGGCCGGGATGAGAAGCCAGAGAGTCTCTCCTCCAGTGATGCCACCTGTTTGGTGCCTTGGACCAAACAACCCCCGGAGCTCTTTTTAAGGCAGGGTTTATGGTAGGAAGAAACGTATGTCCTGTTCTCAGGGGAAATGTCTCTAAACAAGAATGAAGCAGAAATCCTGGCTCCCTGCAGTTATTTTGTGTCCTGAGACCCAGTTGTAGCAGCAACCCAGATCCCAAAGCAATTCAACTTAATATATGACACTTCCATTAACAAAGGGGACATGCAGAAAGTTTATGACAAAGGTCAAGTGATATGCTCTAGGACTGCAGAATAAGGAAGGGTTACATCACTAAAACATGAATTAAGTGCTGAACACACCAATAGCAAAAGTAGCAGAATGATAACATTGACATCTGAAAGTCTTGCGGTATAGGAAGAAAAAGCCAGGGATTGCATTCAGTTTGAGATGTGAGAAACGGGGCCCTCTATGGTCAGGCGGGACAGGCCGGAGTGGAGGGAACTCAATAAACACAGGAATGAAGGAAGGAAGGTAGAAAGGCAAAGGAAGAAGGGCGAGAAAAGGACCTAGACTCGAATCTCTCTATGGCATTCATTGTGAGCCCCAAGGACCGCGTGAGTGGGGCCCTGCAGGGCCTCACTGCAGTTCTGACTCAGGATCCAAGGGTGCTTGAACTGTCTGCAGAAGAATAGGACGGCATAAGGACTTCTTAGCGATCCTCAGTGGGAAATGCAGCCTCAAGGATTTTGTAGTAAAATCACACACTTTTTGTTAAATAAGTACTATTCTCATTTTAAGAAACAGCTTTTGACTTTTTTTTTAAACAGTCTCACTTTGTCACCCTTGGTAAAGTGCCATGGCGCCATAGCTCATAGTAACCTCAAACTCTTGGGCTACAGAGATTCTCTTGCCTCAGCCTCCTCCTGAGTAGCTAGGATTACCAGTGCCTGCCACAATGCCTGGCAATTTTTTTTTAGAGATGAGGTCTCACTCTTGCTCAGGCTGGTCTCAAACTCCTGAGCTCAAGCAAGCCACCTGCCTTGGCCTCCCAGAGTGCTAGGATTACAGGCATGAGCCAGCATGCCTCTTTGACTTTCTATTTATGGAGCCCTGGTAGAGACTTGACGAAAAATCAGGAGACAAGGAACCTAGGTGTCATTTGAGTTCAACAACCTGTAAATACAGCACCCTGTTATCAAGAAAACATGGTATTTAGCAAATCAGCCTCAAGAACATCCTGGAGTCATAAGCAGGTGGTTCATTCCATATCCTCACACCTAAAGGCTTTGTTATAACCTCTCTGACAACAGACTTCAAGTTGGGTGAGAACTTTGCTATGACCCGTTGGCCAAGAGGACATTTTATCTATGACTTACAGGGGGGCCTTTGAGTAGTTCTTCTTGTGGGCCATTTGCCCAGAAACAGAGAGGACGTAAAATAAGATCTACATCAGTTCACAGGCAATAGTTAATGGTTCAGCTACTCTGTAAGAACTTGAAAGAATCAGGTTCCTTGAGGGATTCAAGAAAAGGAGATTTGGGAATGAGCTATGTGTACAGGGACCTGTCAGACAAACCCACAGTGGAAGGACATTTTTGTCCCATATGAACAATGACCAAAGGGCTCCCACTAAGACAGAGCCTTTCTATGAACAGGTATCTGTTAGTGTCTTTCTCCTGCCAAGCCTTGATTGCCCGTTAGGTTCATGAACAAGCTGGCCACAGATACAGGAATGGAAGATACATCACAGTGGCTTCCTCTCACCAAGGCTGACATTTCTGCATATGTGTTGGTCCTATTTGCCAGTGGCAGAGACCAGTGCTAAGTTCTTTCTATTGCCCACATCCCAGGGGACCAGCCAGCCATCTGACAGCTTTGTTATTGTGTCCATGTATCATGGAAGGG
The DNA here is from genome assembly GCA_963574575.1 of Galagoides demidoff. Taxonomy (NCBI): domain Eukaryota; kingdom Metazoa; phylum Chordata; class Mammalia; order Primates; family Galagidae; genus Galagoides; species Galagoides demidoff. The sequence goes on from CAUYQV010088807.1 coordinate 10,463, forward strand.
GAAGGTATTTGTGATGACTTTGCCTTCACTTCTTCTGGCTTTGGATTTGCTCTTCTGAATCACGATGCCTCCAGTAGCTTTCTCATGCATGGATTTACTGAATGCTGCGGTCACCACCATGGATAACACACACATGCTATTGCTTCTAACTGAGGACCTCACTTTGCAGTGAAATAAATATGGTGGTGGGCCAATGTGAATGGACTTAGCTGTTGTACTATATGACCCATCACCCAGAAGCAGGATACTTCCTGAAATCATGGAAAGACCTATTGAAGACTCAGTTTAGACACTAGTCTATAAAATTGAATGCAATATAACATAGGTAACCAGAAATCGACATACATTGTTGTCAAACAACTTACCCCTGTCAAAGTATGTAGCTCTTCCAACCAAGAAGTGGAGGGCAGAAATATCTCTTATTATTACTCCTGACAAGTCATCTCACGTGTCTGCTTCCCATCTCCTCCACGTGGGCTCTGATGATTTAGAGGATGTGTCCCCCAGGGCTCCAATAATAGTACCATTTAGAGACTGAGATATATTTTTTTAAGGCTCCTCAGAAAAAAGGTCAAGAAAAAGTGGCAGGATGAATGATTGTCCGGGGCCAGCAGGGTTGCCGTTTCACAATGGGGGCAGCTTCCCTGAGAGAACTCATTATATTTCCATAGTCCATGGTAACTTTCACTAGGAGACAATAGTAACTTTGCACAGCAACCCTCAGGTTGGAGACATAGGATGCTGGTAAAGAATGCTGAGGAACTGAGCTGGCTGAATACAAAGGAACCATGAAATGGAAAATGTAGAAGGAAGATGAAAGTGTCAACTACAGCCTTACAATTAGTTACAGAAACAACAACTATCACTTTATAGCCTTGCAGCCTCTCGTATTTGTGTGACATTTTCCCCCCTTCTTTCCTATTCCTTTCTCCTACACTTTTCTATAAGGTACCTTCACAGTAGTAAACTTTAGAAGTTAGTCTAGAAGACTGAGCTGCGACATGATGAGACCAGCAGCGCCAGTCTCGGGGCTGGATGCAGTCACCTACTGTGCCCTGACCACACAGTCACCTGCACGAGGTGTGCTAACATCACCGGACACGTGCAGTTTTCATTGTTGAATATAAGTAAGGGGGAAAGAAGGTCCATTGCAACTGTGAGCCACGTGGCCACCGTGAACTCACAATCATTGTTCTTGTGTTCTCCAGCATCTTCCATAGTAAGTCCTGCTGTGGCTGGGGATCCTGCAACCTTATAACGCTGACCTCCTCTCCTACTACTGAAGCTGAAAATGCAAAATTCTCACTTTCCCAGAGTCTGCCTCGGATTTTAGATAGGGAAGAGGTGGTGGTTCAAAGAAGCAGGGCTTGCCTAGACGTCATTCTGGCGAGGGTGGGGCAGGCACGGCGGCTGCAGGCGGCTTCCGGACATGGTAGCAGGTGCGCTTCTGTCGGCAGCACCCCGCAGCACTGAGTGCTAGTGAGGATGCTGCCTGCACAGACCCTGCTCTGATGTATCATGTGAGCACTGTGCTGGGTACAGAGTCTCCCAGCCTGCTTTCAGCCTTATCAGAGATTCTATCAGTCAACACTGTATTTCAGCAGATCTCTTTTCGGCTTCAGCTGTCCAGGGCTGGCTTCTTTTGAAAACCATGACTGATGTTTTCAGGTTCTAAAGTAAGATTTTGTAATCCTCATATCTTGCAAGGTCTAGATTCCAACATCTTCAATTGGCCCAATCTCTGTTCATTCTCTTCATTACTTCAGTGAATTTCTTTGTTCAGCCCTCCATTCAGCAAATACTTGCTGAGCCCTTACTCTGTGCCAATTAGCAAAACCACACACAGTCTCCTCTCTCAGGGACATGCAGTTTAGCAGGCAACAAATAGAAGCATCAGTGCTACTGTGGTAACTGTTACACAAAGAGCCACGTTATAGAACTGAGCACTGTCAAGAAGCAGCAGTGGGGTGGTGCCTGTGGCCCAGTGGGTAGGGCACCGGCCCCATATGCCAAGAGTGGCAGGTTCAAACCTTGTCCCAGCCACACTGTAACAAAAAAATAGCCAGGCATTCCAGCAGGCGCCTGTAGTCCCAGCTACTCGGGAGGCTGAGGCAAGAGAATTGCCTAAGCCCAAGAGCTGGAGGTTGCTGTGAGCTGTGACATCACGGCACTCTACTGAGAGTGATAAAATGAGACTCTGTCTCTTAAAAAAAAAAAAGAAGAAGAAGAAGAAGCATCAGTGCTACTGCAGTAACTGTTACACAAAGAGCCACATTCCAGGAGAACTGATCACCCTCAAGAAGCATCAGTGCTACTATGGTTACAAGGAGAACTGATCACCATCAAGGCCAGGGAAGACGTCCTTCAGCAACTGATACCTGAACAGGATCTGAAGGATGGGTAAAATGAACTGTGTGACAGGGCAGGAGAAAAAGATCACAGGGAAAAAAATAATATGGGCAAAGGCCCTGTGGCAAGTAAAGCAAAGTGTTTTCAATGAACTGAATGAAATTCACTATAGCTCAGGGAAAAGAGCAGGGTGTGAAGAACGATGCTGAGGGAGCTGGGTCAAGACCAGACGGTGGCAGGCTGCGTAGCACATACTAACGCTGTAGCGAAAAGCCATGGGCGTGTTCTAAGTGGTGGCTGGAAACAGGGGGGACACATAATGTGCCCTGATGGCAACATGTTCTACGGAGGAGCACTAGTGCCTACAGCAGGCCAGATGGGAGATTCCCAGACCAGAGCAGAGGGCTGAGGCCTGAACTCAGGTGCAGCAACAAATAAGCAGATGAAAGGCTGGACCAAAAGGATATTCGGGAGTTAACAGTATCGGGACCTGTGATTGATCGTGTGTGGAAAGAGAAAGGGACGGGACGGATGCAGTTTTCACCAAAACAGAAGAACACTGGAAGGGACCCCAAAGGCAGAGAACTGTCTTGGCTATTTCTTCTACTCTACTATACTTCTCAGCCAATCACTGCAAAAACATTAAACCCATCGTACTTTCCATGATCAGAAAGTAGGATCAGACTCTGCCCTCAAGAATATCTGCCCACTGCTCACAGCTGTCTGACCTTTTTAGCAATAAAAGGCCAAGCCCTAAACCACCACGCTCCACAGTGACAGATAAGGAGTGCTTTATCAGTTTCCCAGGCCTGCCACAACAAAGTACCACAAACCAGGCGGCTTTAAAAAGAGAATGTATCTTTTACAGCTTGGGAGACCACAGCTCCAAAATCAAAGAGTCAATAGGGCCCGTCCCCCTCCAAAGGCTCTAAAAGAGAATCTCCCCTCGCTTCTTCCAGCTGCTGGGGCCTCCTGGCTTTCCTTGGCTTCTGGCAGCAGAACCCCCGTCTCTGCCTCCTGCTACACATGCCGCCTTCTCCCTGTATGTCTCCGAGTCTGCCTCCTTTTCTGCATGTCTCTTCTAAGAACACTGTCCTTGGATGTAGGACCCACCAGGGTGATCTCATCTTGAGATCCTTGATTTATTTACACCAGCAAAGACCCTATTGCCAACTGAGGTCATGTTCACAAGTACCAATGGTTAGGGCTTGGACCCGTGTTGGAGAGGCCACCATTCAATCCACTGCAGGAATAAAATGTTAACAGATTGCTTAGATAGACTTTTCTTAGACGCACGTAGATGAGCTTCAACTAAAACAGCACCCCCCGGAGAGTGGCAGACAAACATTAGTTCCTCAAAATGCTTGAAAATTTTACTATTGTCAAATAAGTTTTGGAAACCCTGAATGCGATATACCCTTCTCATGATTCCTAATTTACACAGATAACGTTCAAGCTCCTGAAAAGTCTTGCGGTAATGAAACCCATTCAAGTTGTCCAGAACAGTCCCGTCTTACGCGACACAAAACATTTTCCGTGTAGCCACAGAGCACCCACTGATGCCTGAGTAACTGTGTTGGGGGTGGGGGGCATACTCACAGGTGTGCTGAGTAAAAGTGTAATCGATTAATAATCAGGAGGGATAAACGGTTCAGGTTTCCAGATTGTTCTCAGTTTTGATGGGAAAGAAGAAGTGAAAGGTCTGGAACATGAAGGGCTGGGAGGGACTGACCACTGCATTCAGGGGTGGGCATGCTGGGGTGGGTGGGCAGAGGCCAGAGAAGGTGCAGAAAGGCAGGACTAGCGGCTGGGAAGAAATTTTGCTCCGAGAATTCTTATTCACGTCCAACTGTGAGGAGGCAGCACCAGCTGGGGGAGACAGGTTTGTGGTTGATTGCTTGGATTTTTTATTTGTTGGTGGTTGTTTTTTTTCTCCAGTCAAGTAGAAGCCCGTACAAGCTACTTTGTGATTTATAGTCGTTTTGTTTTGTATTTTCTCAAACATGATGATTTCCTTGTAAAAGGGCATGTTTCCCATGGGTTTTATTAATCGAAGTGCCACTGTAACTACCTTTCTGTCATTCTGAATTCTCCCTGTAGCTGCTGCTGAAATCAGTCGTCTTTTTTTTCACTTGGTTTCTCCATTACAGAATAAATATAAACAGAGCGGTGTCTTGGTCAATGAAAATCCTGATTCTTCATGAGCTATAAACCTATACCTGAGTTATAAACCTACATACGAGCTATAAACCTATACTTCCCTGCCTTTCAGCCAATGGGAACAAATAAGGCTCAGTTATTTAGAGCCCCGGTCACCCCCCAAGAGCCAACATCAGACTGGAGGCCGAGGTTCTGGAGAAAACACGAGTCTTTCATTGCAGCACCCTCCGGGGCCCTTTGATTCTCGTACCTCGTGCTGGGTTGTGGCTTCACCTCCTGTGCATTCATTGCCTGGGCAAAAAAGACCCAGCAGAGCTCTCAGCCTCTGGCATCATTTCTTCTCTCACCACACCGAAGCCGAGGCTTAACTTCCTTTTTCTGCACTCACTGTCACCTATCAGGAACAACAGCAACAAAAAAGAAATGTTTTTGTCTCCTTGCTCCTTGAGACCCTCCCCCCTCTCCTCAGTGGACTGGCAGACTGAGACAGCAGTCAGGGGACAGAGGCACAGGCCCCTCCCATGGGTCCTGACCCACGTCTGGATTTTAGCCAGAGCTGCTGTGACGAAGTTCCAGCAGGCTTTCCACTGCTCTGCCCGAGGCTCCCAACATGTAGATCCTGTGCCGGGGAAGACACAAGATAGTTTTACTGGCTCGGCGCCTGTGGCTCAATCGGCTAAGGCGCCAGCCACGTACACCTAAGGTGGCAGGTTCGAATCCCCAGCCCGGGCCCACCAAACAACAATGATGGCTGCAACCAAAAAATAGCTGGGCATTGTGGCAGGCAC